>JAKCVP010000040.1:0-51436 GCA_023512835.1 Taxillus chinensis
GAAGGTCAACGGGTCGCAGTGTCGGCAATCAACGGTCAACCGGCCAACCCCCCTTTTTTTTTTAACTTTTAATTACCTTTTTACCCCCACCAAAAATGCAAAAATGGATGACCTTCCAAGGATTGTTCGGGAGATCCGTGTTCGCCTATATAGGCATTTTGAGGAGTTTTGCTGATCACTTTTTGGGCGGTTTGACTAGGGGCATTGACCGTCTTTTTGGCAAGTTTGACTTTTTCCAACGAAAGTTGTTTTGGCCATAACTTCTTCATTTTAAGTCCGATTTGAGCTCGGTCAAGTGCGTTAGTCTTCAATTTTCATCCTCCATCACCTGGTGTTGGTCTTGGGGCGCTTCAAGGACTTGTAGCAAAAGTCATTAATTTTGAACTCCCCATCCGTGTTAATTGTATCCATCTCGTGCCGATTGGGGTAGACCATTCCTTGGAAGTATGGGATCATTGTGGACCTGTTCAACAAGGCATATGGCATGGGCAGAAAGGTATATCAAATGGGGTTAGTATGTCCAACCCGGACAAAATGGGGTCCAACAAATCTCATTGCTTTTTTAGTGTTTGTTAATTTTGTCTATTCTTGGCAGGCTGCATCACGTATGAAGGAGCCTATAATTTGGCTTGCTTTTACTATATTATTGAAGGACAATGTTGCGTTATATACCCAATGTTGTTTGTAATTCCGCATTAAAATTTTAATATATAATTATATATAAAAAACTAGATAAAATCTTCAAACCGGTGCGATGATCCGATATATGCCATTTATAGAGCCGAGGGTGAACTCCCGAGTGTCGCCGGTGTGGAGGTGTCATTGCCGAAGCATGCTATCTTGTTGGAGCCTGCAGTCGGTAGTGGCACACCGGCCGGATCCGGATCTCGTTGAAGTCGTAGCCGGTGCGGCCCCAAAACCAATGGACCAACCCACCGTTGGGTGCTATAAGCAAGCATTGTGTCACGGTCCGGAGCCTCACGGCACATTTTTTGTAACATATTTAAGTCATTTGTAATGATTGTATAGCTCGTAGAAAGAGTTAGCACTTGTATAGGCCATTTGTACTCTCACACCAACTTGATGTTTCTGGTGCCAATTGTAAAAATGCTCTAAATCTTATATGTAGAGCAAGGCTCTAGTGTTGAAACTTGTACTTGACATTTGTGCTAATATAAGTTTTCTCACTTTCAGGCATTCTCTTGACTTCCATAAATCGTTGTCCGTTGTCCCAACGACTCTAAACATTCACTCAAACTTAAACGGCTTACTTAGTTCGTAAAGTTTCCGCTAAGCGACTAAGTGCCGCACGAGTTAGCTCGTCGTAGGACTAACTTCGTGACAGGTGGTATCGAGGCCAAGTTACGTCCAATCGTAATTTGGTTGGTTGGGAAAAAGTGCCGAGACAATGGCACACGAGGAAGGGTTTGCTGCGACGGAGGAACCGCACACGGAGAGACAACATGGCCGTGGGCGTGAGGAGCTGCGTACTCCAGGCGCCACCGAACGTGGGAAATCCAAGACGATGCTCAAGGATCCCATGGAAGCTCGGATCTCGCTCTTGGAAGGGAGTCTCACAGCCGTGAACTCCTTGGTCGGGAACTTAGCGATCAAGTCGACAACTTGATTGCGGAAAATGCGGAAATCGCTAAGGCCGCTAAGGTCATGATCCGCGAATGCAGCCAATCGTTCGAGGGGCAAATTGAAGCGCTCAACGAGAATCTGGCTGACCTGCGGAAATACGTGGAATGTGAGATCCACGACATCCGTAGGGGAGATGGAGACATTCCTCGACATAGTCCGCGATCGGTGGGAAATCTTGGGGCGAGTGTTACTAGCGGCGGACATGGCCTCATGCTAAAAGTTCCGAAACCAGCGATGTACAATGGTACTCGCAATGCCACTGCGGTGGAGAATTTTCTGTTTGGCCTAGAACAATATTTCGAGGCCATGGGCGTTGTCGATGATGTGGCCCGGATAAGCAACACCCCAATCTTCTTTCGGGAAGCGGCCCAACTATGGTGGCGTCGAAGCACCTGAGCGGGAGAAGGAACTTTGCGTAATCGATACGTGGGAACAATTCAAAGCGGAATTATGCAAGCATTTCGTCCCATATAATGCAGAGACGGAAGTTTAGGGGAAGCTGCGTCGATTACGGCAGACGGGTAGTGTTCCCGACTACATCAAGGAGTTCACTACTTATCTTGGAAATCGATAATATGTCCGATTCTGATTTCCTGTTTTACTTCAAGGACGGCCTAAAAAGAATGGGCGAGAGTAGAATTGGATCGACACAATGTGCAAACACTCGATGATGCCATTGCGTCCGCCGAAATGTTGGTCGACTACTCGTCCCAATCAAAATTTGCAAAGAAGCCGTACGTGGGAAAAAGTGGGGGAGACAAAAGCGGACCGAAAAAAGGATGTTGGCCACAAGGAGAGTGGACATCCAAAAGCCTCGAGCTCAACAAATTACAAACCGAAGTTCTTCGCACAGAAGAAAGAGGCACCGAAGCCGTCTTCATTTGCGACGGGCCGCACTGGACCAGAGATTGTCCGAACCGCAAGGCGATGAATGCCATCGTTGCGGAATATAACAAAGAGAAGGGCGAGGAGCCTCAAGCTGACCTCGGAGCCATCCAACACTTGAGCACTCTCTCAAAGCTCTTCTCGCCGAAGGACCAGAAAGAGAAAAATTTGCTATATGCGGACGTATCCGTCCGAGGCTAAATTGTGGGCGCAATGCTGGATACGGGAGCGACCCACAACTTCATTGATCTGCAAGAGGCCGAACGCCTAGGCCTCAAATTATCCAAAGGAACTGGCACGATCAAAGTGGTGAACTCGCAAGCCAAGCCGGTCCATGGCATAGCAAGGGGCGTTACGGTGAAAATCGGAGATTGGCAGGGAAAGCTCGACTTCACCGTCATTCTGATGGACGACTTTAAAATGGTGTTGGGACTAGCTTTCTTCGTCAAGCGCTGGCGTTTCTGTTCCAGCGTCCAGTTCCCTTGTGATCCTCGACAATCAGAAGATTCGAGTGATCGCACTCAAAGGCATGCGGAAGTCGAGTGCACCGATAATTTCCGCCATGCAGTTCAAACGGGGACTCAAGCAGGACCCAAGTTATATGGTTTCGATGAGGAACCGACGGAAGAGGAAGGGTTGGTGACTCCAACATTGCCCGAGCCGGTGGAAGCGGTTCTAAAGGAGTTCCAAGACGTTATGCCTTCGGAGTTACCCAGCGGCTGCCGCCGGCGAGATGTGGATCACCACATCGAATTGGAGCCTGGCACGAAGCCGCCGACCATGTCACCTTACCGCATGGCACCCCGGAGTTAGCGGTGCAGGAAACAACTCCAGGACCTAATCGAAGCGGGCTATGTTCGACCGTCGAAGGCCCCATTTGGCGCCCGGTCTTATTCCAAAAGAAGAAGGATGGTGGGTTACGAATGTGTATCTACTATCGAGCGTTGAACAAGATCACTATCAAGAACAAATACCCAATACCCTTGATAGCGAACTTGTTTGACCAACTCGGGAAGGGAAGATATTTTAACAAGTTAGATCTCCGGTCAGGATATTATGAAGTCCGGATAGCAAAAGGGGACGAGCCGAAGACAACATGCGTGACGAGATACGGAGCGTTCGAATTTTTAGTCATGCCCTTCGGCCTCACCAATGCACCGGGCACTTTCTGTACGCTAATAAACAAGGTACTTCATCCGTTCCTTGACAAATTTGTAGTTGTTTATTTGGATGACATTGTTGTATACAGCAACACGCTTGGAGAGCATATCGCTCACCTAAAGCAAGTCTTCCAAGTCTTTGCGGGAAAATGATCTATATGTCAAGAAGGAGAAGTGCTCATTTGCGAAGCAAGAAGTGGACTTTCTCGGACACCGCATCAAGGACGGGAAACTAATGATGGATCCGGCGAAGGTGCAAGCCATCCAAAAATGGGAGCCACCGACAAAAGTCCCGAGCTACGATCATTCCTGGGGACTCGTAAACTACTATCGTCGGTTCATTGAGGGTTACTCCGCCATTGCAACACCCTTAACCGACTTGCTAAAGAAGAACCATCCATGGCACTGGGCGGACGAGTGCCAAGCCTCCTTCGAGCAGTTGAAACAAGCAGTCTCGGAGGAGCCGGTTGTGGTGCTGCCCGATTATGACAAACCCTTCGAAGTCCACACGGATGCGTCCGACTATGCCATTGGGGGAGTCATAATGCAGGACAGACACCCTATCGCCTACGAGAGCCGCAAGTTGAACGACACCGAAAGGCGATATACGGTGCAAGACAAAGGAAATGACCGCTATTATTCATTGTCTTCGCACATGGCGACATTATCTCGCTTGGAAGTCGTTCGTAATCATGACGGACAACATCGCAACGAGCTACTTCCAATCGCGAGAAAAAGGCCGAGCCCCAAGCAAGCTCGGTGGCAAGACTTCTTGGCCGAATTCGATTACAAACTACAATACAAGCCGGGTAAAGCTAATGTTGTGGCCGACGCACTAAGCCGGAAGACGGAGTTAGCGGCCTTGTCTTCCACCAAGACGAGGAGCGACTTCCTTGATCGAATCAAGGAAGGAATGACACATGACCTCCGTAGCCAACAACTTGCTTAAGTTGGCTACCGAAGGAAAGACTCGTCGGTTTTGGGTTGAAAATGGCGTACTAGTGACGGTTGGCCAACGAGTCTTTGTTCCGAGATGGGGGAATGTAAGGACCCGTACCTTGAGTTAGTCGGTTTGCCTCCTGAGTAGAGTTTTTCTAGATTTTGACCTAGTAAATGGACTCCAATGAATTCACGTGCAAAAGGAAAGATGCTTAGAATGGTGTCCTCTATCTACCACGAAGTTTCAGGCCAAATGGACATGTATGTGAGGTGCACGTGATATGGGTCCAATTTACGTGCAAGTGTGGTTGTCTTAAATGATGCAAGGAGGCTAGGGGTGAAGTTTGAGAGCATTTGGAGTGCATATGGAGTTGCACGTGAATTGGGGGAATTCACGTGCAAATGGCGTGCGAGCATATTTTTGCATGGTTCCCTTGGTTTTGACATTCTAAGGAACTTTCTCCAAAGGACCATGTTGAAATTCCGAGTATTTTGGCCTATATGGGTGCGGAAAGGTGCTAACTTGTGTGATCGAAACTACGTCGTTTCGATCCTGGGTTTCACTTAATCAAAACTACGTCGTTTTGATGGTGGGAGGCCTATATAAGGATGAGGGAGACTCCTTGTTCTAGGGTTAGGGGTTTTTCGGCCACTTGCGGCCGTCGTGGAGAGAGAGAGAGCTAGAGAGAGGGAAAGGGGGGAGAAGCTGGCGGTTCTTTGCCCGGAGCATCTTGCGTGGGGAGGACGGCATCTAACACGGGAGCAAGGAGGATCTTCTTTAAGGTAGGGATTACGTTTTTCTTATACCTGATCCGGGGTTAGGCCTGTGGTGAAGTACCCGTTGGATATTGTCCTTGTTATCATACTATTTATATGTAAATTCATATAGGTGTGATCTCCTATATGAATGTTGGCCTTGAATGGCGTTGTTTGGATATATGTATATATGCCTTGCCAAGTGTTTGACATAATGCCTGTGAGTTTGCATGTTATGTGTTTGAGGTAATGCCCAGTGGCTGTGCATGTTATGTGTTTGAGGTAATGCTGTGAGGCCACGCACGTCAAGTGTGTTAGATTATGTCTGTGTGGCTGGGTTTATGAGCTTGTGGATATATGCATGCTAAGTGTTCGATGTTATTCCTGTGTGACTAAGCATACTAAGTGTTTGTTGTTATGCTGTATGGCCATGTGTGCTGTGTGTTTGGTTGTACACCCGGTGGTGTGGAAGCCTAGGATATTTTGTGGAACCCGGTGGGCGTGGAAGCCCGGGACTGTTTTGTGGAACCCGGTGGCTTTTGTGGAAGCCCGGATTGGGGTTCTTGGAACCCGGTGGCCGTGGAAGCCCGGGAGTGTTTATGTACCAGCCTGTGTATGATTGTATTTCTTTCTTATGCTTGTAATTATATCCTGGTGGAATAATTGTATCACGACACGACACTTGTACACAAGGCATGTAGATGTTAGGTGCATGGGATGGGTTGGGGAGACATGATCCCTCTTGGGTTGTGGTTGCTCACCCCTCCTACCATGTTGTTTTCTTTTCGGGAACCTACAGGCGTTAGGTGGGACCCCAAGGTGGAAGACCTTATTTATTTTATTGTTTATGTTATTTTATTATGGGAATCGATGTAACCCCAATGGGGATGGATTGAAAAGAAGACTTTGTATTAAAGACTCGATTTGGTTTGTGGGTATTGATGGACTTTATTTTTCTTGAATGTGTTGTGAATGTTTAAAATGTTCGGTTCTTGGTTTGTATCCTAACCCCTTTGCCCTCCGTGTGGGTAAAAGGGGAGTCACGTACCGGTTTCCTCGGGTTGGAAATCCGGGCGTGACAATATGGTATCGAGCATGGTCTAGTTGGCCTAGGGTAGTGGGCGGACTTGGTTATCTTGAGTCCTTTGGAGGAGCCTGGAGGGACATGCCTGATCAACATGGTCCTCTTTGAGCCTCCAAGGTGTACTTAGGGTAGTCCGATCTTGTGGTAGGATTTGCATGCATTGGCATTAGGGCACTAGTTGCATTTGTTGCCATGTGTGAAGGATGTGCATAACATGATCATGTGTGAACTTGTGCAACTCGAATATTCTTGGAATGCCTTGGGTATGACTACAATGTGGACCGTCTTTGTGTGCAATGTTGATTGATGCAATGGTTAAAATGTGTGTAATGCCATGTACGGCTTGACTTGATAATGAGGTAGAGGTAGTCGACTTGTTAGTAGTCAACGCGTTCGACGTTTGTGCATCTTACTTCATGTAGTAAGAATGCCACCGAGGAGAGTGACACGTGCGTCCGGGGCGATGGGCGATGAGTCATCTGCCCATGAGGGTCCGGGTGCGGGGCCATCCGTTGGGGGGCATGCGTTATTCTGGCACGGCTACAAGAAGGCATCCGGCTGGAGGTACGAGAGCTACGGGAGGGACTCCGGCGGGACGTTCGGGAGGAGGTGCGCCGTGAGATGGCGACACGACGGAGTGGTGCCACCACCACCACCACCACGGTGGGAGAGCTGCCTCGTGAGCGTGAGAGTTCGGCTGGGTGGTGTACCGACCCGTGCGAGAGGATGACGTGGTGACACGGTTCCGAAAGGAACAACCTCCGCGATTTAAGGGGGGAGAAGACCTGTGGTAGGCGAGCGGTGGTTGAGGCAGTTGAGCATGTGTTCTCCTTTCTCCCCCTGGGGAGGAGGATAAGGTGCGGCCGGCAATTCGGCGGTGGAGGGGGATGCTTTGGAGTGGTGGACGAGTGTTGCGGGGAGCCGTGCGGTCATGACTCATGTTTTGGGAGGAATTCTTGCAACTCTTCCATGATGAGTTCTTCCGGAATCGGTGAGATGGCGAGAAGAGGGAGGAATTTGGCGACACTGAAGCAAGGATCGAAGACGGTGCCCGAGTATGAGCGGGAGTTCGGAGCTGAGTAGGTTTGCCCCCGAGACGATGGCAAAGGAGGACTGAAGGCCCACAAGTTCACTCTGGGTCTTCGGCCAGCCCTTAGGGAGAGGGTGGCAATTCTACGCTTGAGGACTTATCTTTGAGGCTGTGGAGACGGCCCGTATAGGCGAGAGAGCTGGATGGTGGGAGGCAGGCCCATCGGGGTCGCCGATTGCGAGTGGGCCTTGATCGAGATCACGGGGTCCAAGAGGCTCAAGATGGAGGAGAGGGATAGCGAGTTCCTTCCGCGACGGGGGACGGACATTGGTGAACCCAGGGAGGTCTAGCTTTGGCGGTGGCGCAGGCGGCGGTCCAGGCGGGGGTCTCCCTAGCGGTTATTCTTCTTGTGGGGAGCAAGGCCACTTGAGAAAGGAGTGTCCAAAGAGGGACCGGAAATGCCATAGATGTGGACGAGAGGGCCATCCGAGCGGGTTTGCGGAGTGGCAACGGGGAGTTGGAGGCATGACATCCGGCACAAGGAGTGATGCCGGTTTTCGTGCACCAGCAGAGACCAGCTCGTCGGTGGCCGGCTAGTCGGGCAGGATCGAATCGGACCCGACCTCGGGGGAGGCCGGGCGGCGATGGGCGAAGGCGGAGGCGGCCTTGGCGGGAAGCGCCCGGTGAGTGAGCCGACCGGTGGCACGGGCCAAGGGAGGGTGTTTGCGCCGGAGGCGACGTACCCGGAGGAGGCCGAGCTACCACCCCCACCCGGTGAGGGTGGAGCAGGACCATCGGTGGTTAGAGGTACCCTCTTGATCTCCCGTACATTAGCTTTTGTTCTTTTCGATACGGGCGCATCATGTTCGTTTGTTCTTGAGCTTATAGTAGACGGCTTGGGGTTAGCTTGTGTGGAGGCCGCGAGGCCCCTAGTTGTGGAGTCTCCAGGTAGGAGGCATGATTGAGTACGGTGAGTGTGTCGTGACCGTGTGTTAACCATAAGCGAGGTGGAGCGGAGTTTTGACTTGCATGTGATGCCCATGCGTACGTTTGACCCGATCTTGGGTATGGATTGGCTTATGGCTTTCCGGGCCAAGATAGATTGTTATCGGCGGCGTGTGACCTTCGTGACACTGCGGGGACCTCTTGCACCCTACGGGGGAGTGGGATTGTGGGCGAGTCGGGCCGGGCCGGTGTTGGACCGGTGGGGTGCCATTACCCACGGGTTAGCGGCCACGACCTTTGGCTGAGGAGGGTAAGGTGGAAAAGAGGGTGTGGCCTTTTGTTGTGGACCAATTTCGGGATGTTTTTCCTGAGCGGTTGAGGAGTTTGCCACCTAAGAGGAATGTGGAGTTCACCATTGAGTTGGTGCCGGGGACGGGTCCGATTTCCCAAGTAGCGTATCGTATGGGGCCAGGTGAGTTGAGGGAGCTTCGGAGGGAAATTGAGGAGTTGGTGGGTCGGGGGTATATCGGACCGAGTACCTCACCTTGGGGTGCCCCGGTGCTCTTTGCTAAGAAGGCCGATGGCACGCTTCGTCTTTGCATCGACTACGGGAAAGTCGAATTCGGTGACTGTGAAGAACAAGTACCCGTTGCCTCGGATAGATGAACTGTTTGACCGGTTGAGTGGGGCCCAGTGGTTTTCCAAAATAGATTTACGGTCGGGGTATCACCAGCTCGGGGTTAGGGAGGAGGACATCCCTAAGACGGCTTTCGGTGCGGGTATGGGCATTATGAGTGGGTAGTGATGCCTTTCGGGCTCACTAATGCGCCAGCGTGTTCATGCATTTGATGAACCAAGTCTTTGCCCCATACTTATACTCGTTCGTGGTGGTGTTTATCGACGATATCTTGGTGTATTCCAAGACCGAGAAGGAACATGTGGAGCACTTGGCAACGATGTTGCAAACCTTGAGGGACCGGCAGTTGTTTGCTAAGTTTAGCAAGTGTGAGTTTTGGGCTGCAGGAGGTTCACTTTCTTGGCCATGTGGTGTCGGTGAGGGAGTTAGGGTGGACCCGGCCAAGATTGAGGCCGTGGCATCGTGGGCGAGGCCAACCAACGTTTTTGAGATCCGTAGTTTTCTTGGCTTGGCGGGGTACTATCGTCGTTTTGTCGAGGGGTTCTCCCGTTTGGCGGCTCTATGACGGCGTTGACTAGGAAAGGAGTGAAATTTGAGTGGACAGACAAGTGCCGGCGGGCGTTTGAGACTCTCAAAACCCGTTTGACCACTTGCACTGTGTTGAGGTTGCCTAGGGAGGATATTCCGTATGAGGTATCTTGTGATGCGTCCGGGGGTTGGTTTGGGGTGTGTGCTTATGCGGGAGCACGGTGTGGTAGCTTATGGGTCGAGGCAATGAAGCCTCATGAGCGGAATTATCCTACTCATGACCTTGAGTTAGGCTATCATCTTCGCCCTGAAGAGTTGGCAGCACTACCTCTTGGGGGAAAAGTTTGTGGTGTTCTCGGATCACAAGAGCCTTCGATACATCTTTACTCGAAGGACTTGAATTTGAGGCAAAGGAGATGGGTGGAGTATTTGCAGACCTTTGATTTTACTCTTGCCTATACCCGGGCAAGGGTAATATTGTGGCCGATGCATTGAGCGAGAAAAGGGAAAGCTGAGGTGGCCATGAGAGAGTGGAAGGCGATGGAGCGGTTGGCGACGTTGCAGCTGCGGCTTGTTGTTCGTGATGGTGGGACAGTCCTGAGTCCTTTGGTGGTAGTGCATGAGTTGTACCAGCGCGTCCGGGAGGAACAGTGGGTGACATTGAGTGCGAGGTTCTCCATGCCCGTATTGAGGCTGGGGAGCTATCTGGGGGACCGACGAGAGGTCCTGAGCATGAGTTCTCATTTCGAGGGGGCGGTTGGTAGTGGCTTCTTCCCTCGGGGATGAGGTGATGAGGGCGTTTCACCAATCTAGAGTTCTTTGTGCATCCGGGGGTACGAAGATGTACCATGCGCTTCGCGGACATTTTTGGTGGCCTGGGGATGAAACGCGATGTAGCTGCCTTTGTTTCGCGGTGCCTCACGTGTCGACGGGTGAAGGTCGAGCATCGGCGGCCGGCGGGCATGTTCTGACCCTTGCCCATAGCGAGTGGAAGTGGGACCATATAGCGATGGATTTTGTGACTGGTCTTCCACCCACCACTGGGAGGAAGGATATGATTTGGGTGATTGTGGATCGACTCACAAAGTCGGCCCATTTCTGGCTGTTCGCGAGCGGGACTCTATTGGGACCTTGAGTCAGTTGTACATGAACGAGATTGTGAGGCTGCATGGAGTACCATCATCGGTTGTCTCGAGACCGGGATTCGAGGTTCACTTCCCGTTTTTGGGCGAGTTTGCGGGGAGGCTATGGGGACCAAGCTTCACTTGAGTACGGCCTTTCACCCCGAGACCGACGGCCAGGACGGAGAGGACGAATCGGACTTTGGAGGACATGTTACGGGCCTGTGTGTTAGATTTCGGGGGTTCGTGGGCGACTCACCTTCCTTTGGTGGAGTTTGCACACAACAACGTTATCGAGCATCCATTGGGATGGCTCCTTTTGAGGCGTTGTACGGACGGCCGTGTCGCTCACCTTTGTGTTGGACCGAGGTGGGGGAGACAGCTCTCTTGGGGCCACGATTGGTTCAAGAGGCTACGAGAAGGTCAAGTTGATTCGTCGGCGTTTGTTGTCGGCTCGAGTCGGCGAAATCTTATGCGGATCAGCGGCGGCGACCTTTGGAGTTTTCTGTTGGTGATCATGTGTTCCTTCGTGTCTCTCCACGTCGTGGACATCGACGGTTTGGGCGAGGTTCCAAGCTATCTCCGCGGTTTATTGGTCCTTTTGAGATTCCGGATCGTGTAGGGCATGTAGCCTACCGGTTAGCGTTACCACCGGTGAGTCGAGTGCACAACGTGTTTCACGTGTCCCGATTGAGGAAGTATCACCCTGACCCCACTCATGTGATTGATTGGGGGACGTGGGACATTGAGGATGACATGTCCGTCATTGAGGCCCCTATCCGTATCCTAGATCGGCAAGAGAAGCTTTTGCGTGGTCGTGCTATTCCTTTGGTTCGCGTCTTTGTGGCAGCACCGTGGCATTGAGGAGGAGACATGGGAACGTGAGTCCGTGATGCATGAGCGTACCCGGACTTGTTCGAGGACGAACAATCTTAAGCGTGGGAGGTGGTTGTTGGCCAAGGGTGTGATGTGTTTTGTGTTTTCTTGTATTAGTTGTGTACGATTTGGTGTATTTGTCTTGTCTTTTAAAGACATGTGTTCTTATTTGTGATGTGTTTTGAGATGTGTATTCGTGACATGCGGACATGTGTTATATGCATTATTGTGGTTATGCATTATGGTGAGTCTTGTTATGTCTTTGTTATGTTGTGTGTGGTGTATGACCCATTTGGGTGTTGTGGCTCGCCGTGTGGCAAATGGGTAGCTTGTGTTTGTTTTCCTCGTATGTCATTTCTTTTCGAGGACGAAAAGTCTTAAGGGGGAGAGGATGTAAGGACCCGTACCTTGAGTTAGTCGGTTTTGCCTCCTGAGAGTAGAGTTTTTCTAGATTTTGACCTAGTAAATGGACTCCAATGAATTCACGTGCAAAAGGAAAGATGCTTAGAATGGTGTCCTCTATCTACCACGAGTTTCAGGCCAAATGGACATGTATGTGAGGTGCACGTGATATGGGTCCAATTCACGTGCAAGTGTGGTTGTCTTCTAAATGATGCAAGGAGGCTAGGGGTGAAGTTTGAGAGCATTTGGAGTGCATATGGAGTTGCACGTGAATTGGGGAATTCACGTGCAAATTGGCGTGCAGGCATATTTTTGCATGGTTCCCTTGGTTTTGACATTCTAAGGAACTTTCTCCAAAGGACCATGTTGAAATTCTGAGTATTTTGGCCTATATGGGTGCGGAAAGGTGCTAACTTGTGTGATCAAAACTACGTCGTTTTGATCCTGGGTTTCACTTAATCAAAACTACGTCGTTTTGATGGTGGGAGGCCTATATAAGGATGAGGAGACTCCTTGTTCTAGGGTTAGGGGTTTTTCGACCCACTGCGGCCGTCGTGGAGAGAGAGAGAGCTAGAGAGAGGGAAAGGGGGAGAAGCTGGTTGGCTTCTTTGGAGCATCTTGCGTGGGGAGGACGGCATCTAACGCTGGAGCAAGGAGGATCTTCTTTAAGGTAGGGATTCTGTTTTTCTTATACCTGATCCGGGGTTTAGGCCTGTGGTGAAGTACCCGTTGGATATTGTCCTTGTTATCATACTATTTATATGTAAATTCATATAGGTGTGATCTCCTATATGAATGTTGGCCTTGAATGGCGTTGTTTGGATATATGTATATATGCCCCTGCAAGTGTTTGACATAATGCCTGGTGAGGCCGTGCATGTTATGTGTTTGAGGTAATGCTGTGAGGTCGTGCATGTTATGTGTTTGAGGTAATGCTGTGAGGCCACGCACGTCAAGTGTGTTAGATTATGTCTGTGTGGCTGGGTTTATGAGCTTGTGGATATATGCATGCTAAGTGTTTGTTGTTATGCGTATGGCCATGTGTCTTGTGTGTTTGCTTGTACACCCGGTGGTCGTGGAAGCCGGGACTGTTTTGTGGAACCCGGTGGGCGGTGGAAGCCGGGACTGTTTTGTGGAACCCGGTGGTCGTGGAAGCCCGGGACTGTTCTTGGAACCCGGTGGGCGTGTGGAAGCCAGGGAGTGTTTGTGTACCAGCCTTGTGTATGATTGTATTTCTTTGCTATAGCTTTGTAATTATATCTGGTGGAATAATTGTATCACGACACGACACTTGTACACAAGGCATGTAGATGTTAGGTGCATGGGATGGGTTGGGGAGACATGATCCCTCTTGCCGTGGTTGCTCACCCCTCCTACCATGTTGTTTTCTTTTCGGGAACCTACGGGCGTTAGGTGGGACCCCAAGGTGGAAGACCTTATTTATTTTATTGTTTATGTTATTTTATTATGGGAACCGATGTAACCCCAATGGGGATGGATTGAAAAGAAGACTTTGTATTAAAGACCGATTTGGTTTGTGGACTGCTTGATGGACTTTATTTTTCTTGAATGTGTTGTGAATGTTTAAAATGTTCGGTTCTTGGTTTGTATCCTAACCCCTTTGCCCTCCGTGTGGGTAAAAGGGGGAGTCACGTCCTGGTTTCCTCGGGTTGGAAATCCGGGCGTGACAGAGGAACTTGCGGAAAGATGTTATGAAGGAGTGTCACGACGCATTATGGGCTGGTCACCCAGGCGTGGCACCTAACACTGGCCCTCATCAATCGCTATTATTATTGGCCACAAATGCAAGATGACGTTGAGGCGTACGTGAAGACTTGTCTTGTTTGCCAGCAAGATAAGATTGAGCAACAACAACTGCGGGACTTTTGGAACCTTTTCCGATTCCGGAGAGACCGTGGGAAAGCGTCTCAATGGATTTCATCGTGGCCTTACCCAAGTCCGACGGATTTGGGAGCATCCTGGTGGTGGTGGATCGATTTAGCAAGTACGCCACATTCATTCCAACATCACCGGATTGCAAAGTTGATGAAGCAGCTCGCCTATTTTTCAAAAATGTGGTGAAGTTATGGGGAGTTCCAAAAGCATCATCGGTGACCGAGATCCCTTCCTTTGGGAAATTTTGGCGCGAGTTGTTCAAGTTGTTGGGGACGGAGCTGAATTTTTCCACAAGTTTTCATCCTCAAACAGACGGCCGGACGGAGCGCATCAATGCCCTTCCGGAGCAATATTTGCGGCACTATATGAGTGCCCATCGGAGAGCCGGCAAAGTTGCTCGATGTTGCTCGGTTTTCTTATAATCTCCAACGGAGCAAAGCGACGAGGAAGAGCCCGTTCGAAATTGTCACGGGGCAACAACCACTTACTCCAAGTCTTTGTTGTCTCGCCATACACCGGTAATAATCCCTCCGCTTACAAAGTCGCGAAAGAGTGGCTAGAAGAGTCGGACATTACGAGGGCGTGTCTTGATAAGGCTGCCAAGCGGATGAAGAAATGGGCCGACGCCAAGCGACGTCCGAAGGAGTTCGCGGTAGGAGACAAAGTCATGGTGAAGTTACTCCCAAACCAATTCAAGTCTCTCCGCCAAGTGCACAAGGGCTTGATCCGAAGGTACGAAGGCCCCTTTCCGATCATCAAACGGATAGGGAAGACATCATACCAAGTCCAACTTCCTCCAAGACTGAAGATCCACAATGTCTTTCACGTGAGCCTCCTGAAGACCTTTCATGAAGACGCCGAAGATCCAAGTCGCGGAGAATCAAGTCGAGCACCAACTGCCGTCGTCACCACGTTCGACAAGGAAGTGGAGCACATCCTAGCCGACCGAGTGATACGAAGACCAGGAGTTCCCAACTACTTGGAGTACTTGATCCGGTGGAAGGGCCTGCCCAATCAAGAAAACAGTTTGGGAGCGCGAAGACCTGCTGTGGCGGTTCGCGGACCACATCAAGCGCTACTAGGAAGCAGACGTGACGAGGACGCCACGAGCTTAAGTGGGGGAGGATGTCACGGTCCGGAGCCTCACGGCACATTTTTGTAACATATTTAAGTCATTTGTAATGATTGTATAGCTCGTAGAAAGAGTTAGCACTTGTATAGGCCATTTGTACTCTCGCACCAACTTGATGTTTCCTGGTGCCGGTTGTAAAAATGCTCTAAATCCTATATGTAGAGCAAGACTCTAGTGTTGAAACTTGTACTTGACATTTGTGCTAATATAAGTTTTCTCACTTTCGGGCATTCTCTACAACTTCCATAAATCGTTGTCCGTTGTCCCGAACGACTCCAAACATTCACTCAAACTTAAATGGCTTACTTAGTTCGTAAAGTTTCCGTAAGCGACTAAGTGCCGCACGAGTTAGCTCGTCGTAAGACTAACCTCGTGACAGTTGGGTGGCCTTGGGGAGCTTGAACCCGATGGTGTCAAGGACAGGAGTGTTGGCATTGGAAAATTAGATCCTATCGATTATGTTTAAGTTAGATATCCAAGGTAGCATCTTTATTTTTCTTTTATGCATTTTTAAATTTTCTTGCAATTTATATATATATATATATATAATATGGGATATGTTGTAAGTGATTAAATAAGAAACAATAACTTTAATTTCGTGAGATATTTGGTACTGCGAGTGGCTCGAGGAAGAGCAAAGAGGCATCACCCATGAAGCAACCATTAATAATCATAATCATAATCATAATCATAATAATTGTCATCACCAGATTTCGTCCGAAGGGAAACTCGTCTTTGGGGATGCGGTTAACCCACCCTTCACCCGAATGGTGATGAAAAAAGCAGAGTCGCTACCAATTGTTTTTGGAGTGCAATTGGTCACCTAAAAATGATCTACGTTGCCAAAGCCAGATTTGGGAGTTTGTTAAGCGCGAGGAAGAATTAGCACCCACACAACGCCCTTTTGGTACCTATCTTAGGAGGAGGAGGTTTCTACTTTGTTTTAATTGCTTGTCTTAAATTTCACTTGTTCAAAGCTAAATTTATTTGTTTTCCTAAGGGGTTAATATCGCGCCCGGCTTTTCGGCCCGCGTAAATTGGGTAGTGAATTCCCATGCCCACACCCGAAGGGACAAGGGATTGGTGAGAATACCAAGGAAGGGACCTTAGCATGGGTGCCGTCCCTAAAAACATATCACACATATACAGAAATCTCATTTCAAATCACAATACAAACACACATACATACATGTTCTTTCCCCCACGGAGTTACATCATAGTTTTTCTAATCCAACAAAATAAATAAACACACACAAGTCCTCGACCTCTGGTGAACCTCCTAGCTCTTGTAAGCACTTGAAACAAACAAAAGCAAACACAACAGGAGGGATAAGCAACCACAGCTCAGTAGGGATCCTATCACTTTACACCCTCCACTCAATACATGCTCAAAGCATAACCATACATACAACAAACGTCGGGATGCAGCCTCGGCTAATAACGTGCATTTATGCCATTATTCTAGTGTATATTTAGGGCATTAAAGAGCATGACTAGAGCTTAATTTACCCATATTTCATAGATATTTGCTCTAACTCCTTAGGAAGACACCGTTTGTTCTAGATGTGTGTTTTTGAGTTATTTTGGCAGGTTTTTAGGTGATTCCTTCTCAAACAAATTAACTAGATCATCTTGTCTACTAAAGAGGAAGCTTGTGGCAAAATATGAGCTCAAAAAGAGGCATTTTGAAGGCTACAAGCGACAAAGCTGCAAGAGGCCTTTTCACACATTAAGTGTTGAGCAGGAATATTTTGATTTATTTGACCATGAAGATGACCTTACCAATATCACGTGCAGAAGGGAAAGTTGCTCCAAATGAGGCCCACTATCTCCCATAAAAATTTCAGAGCAAAAGGACAACAAAAGATTTTGCACGTGATATTGGGATTTGATTTTTTTGACCTAGTAGGAGGCTTCATATGATATCACGTGCAAAACAAAAGTTTCTCCAAATGATGTCATATACCTCTCATAAAATTTCAAAGCATTTGGAGGTGCACGTGATATGGCCATTGTCACGTGCATTATCACGTGCGACCATATTTTTGCACGGTGGCCTTTGTTTTGTTATGGTGATGACTTTTCCCTAAAGAACCTTGTCCAAATTCTTCTTGGTTTGAGTGCTATTAAGGTTGGAAGGAAGAATGGATGTCACTTACCAAAACTACGCCGTTTTGATAAGTGACAACAATTGCACTTAGGGCACACCTTATGCATGACTTGCACCACTATATAAAGGGGGGAAACACATCTTTTCTAGAGGATTGAACATCTGGGAGGAGCTAGGGTTCTTCCTCCACCTTGGAGGAGAGGAGAGCAAGGGCGACGGCGGGAGAAGGGATTAGAAGGGCAAAATGTGTTCTGCAAGAGCCGGACTTGAAGAGATCAAGCACCGTTGCATACTTTGGAGATTAGGGTGGAGACGGTGACCATCTATCTCTGCCCCCTTCCTTTCATGGGTTTGTGGATTAATATTGAGATTATTTTGATTATTATGAGTATGTAATTCTCTTTTCTAGGGGAGCAATGTAGCCCCTTATGTGTTGTGATGATTTTATGAATTCCGGGTTTGGTATTTGATAATTTCATGTTTTTATGAATATGTTATTCAACTTTTAATATCTGGGGTGTACACCTAGGTTTTCTTAGCCCTAGTCTAGGGTAGACATGAGATTCATGACATGCTTATGATTGGTGTGACCATTATCCTCTTGTATGTGTGATATATTGGTCATGTATGCCACTTTGTTATGATGACCATTCAAAGATTGGACTTAGAAAGTCCGGCAATGACCATTTGCGATGCCTTGGTTAATATATAGCATGATGCCATCAAAATAACTCCAAAGAACCATAAAATCAGTAGCAGCAGCATAGGGAGGTGAACTTGTGACCCTAGAACCTTAATCCCTTGGTATCAATTTTGGAAACCTCGATCATCCTTTGGTCCATGAATTTTTGCACCACCTCGGAAAACTCACTACATTCTTCGATGTCATGTCCCCGCGACATCTTGTGGTATAGGCATTGCTTTTCCATATTTACCCCCCTCTCGCTTCGATATGTCTTTGGCAAGTAGATATCCATGTTCCTGTAGCAACCGAAACAAATACACCTTCTTCATCTGTATTTGTGAAGCTTTCTCCAATTGTCCTTCGTCTCGATACTAGCCACATTATTGGAGTGTTCCGGAAAGGATTGCTATTCACATTTGGCGTCCCCGTGATCGTGGAAAAATCCAACCAATTTGCATCTTTTAAAACCTGGACTTTCCTTTTGACGCTATGTAATTTTCAATATCATGTCCTCTTTCTACTAGCATGATACTCGTATCCTGGCATCTGGTTTATACCAAGCCGAGGGAGAAGAACTTATTTTCCCCAAGGGTGTAGGGAGTACCAACCTTGCTTCAAAAAGCTTGGGGTACAATTCAGCGTATGTCATTGGAATCGAGTCAAACTCTTGTCGTGGCCGACGAGGGGCCTGATTCATTCTGCATCTTTGGGTTTGGGCCCTTGGTTGCCCCTATCCTTGGAATGCGGGTCTAGGTCCTTCCGGAGTTGATGCCCCCTCGGTTGCTCTTGGTATGGTGCTCTTGGTTGAAATGGGTTTGGTGCCATTGGATATGGAAATGGAACCCCACCTCGTGGCAAATAGGGCATGAATTGGGGAGCGAGAGCAGGTGCGGCATAGGTCTGCTCTGGTGATCCTCTGTAGTACCCTGGTGCTTGGTAGAATGTCGATTGTATTGTTGGGTGCGATTGGTATACCAGATTAGTCTCATTTTCCTTCTTCTTCACCGACGGTTGAAACCTCTTCAATGCCCCACCATATCCCCCTTTAGCTTTCCTCCTTTAATGCCACTTTCAACATGTTCACCAGATGCAACCAAGTCTGCAAAGCTACTAGAGATGTTGCCAATCAACTTCTCGTAACATATGCCTTTAAGCGTGTTGATGAATAGAGTAGTGAGTTCTCTTTCTGTAAGGGGCGGTTGGACCTCCACAGCCGTCTCTCTCCATCTCCGTGCATAATCCTTGACGCTTTTATTAGACCCCTTTTCCAAGGACTGCAGGGTTAGTCGATCCAGCGTTAGTTCGGTGACGTGTTTGTATTGAGCCAAGAAGGATGTGGCCAATTCTTTCCAAGTCTTGATATGGTTGCCATCCAACCGAAAGTACCAGCGGAGGGATAGTTAGGATTTCCCGGAAACGATGCATAAGGAGCTTGCCTTCACCTGCATATGCTACCATCTTTTCACAATACATGGCTAGGTGTGTCCTCGGATAATGGGTCCCATTGAACTTCTTGAACTCTAGCATCTTGAATTTCGGTGGCAGCACCACTCCCGACACTAAGCATAAGTCTTGTGGGCTAATCATGCCATAGCTGTCGATGCCTTCTATAGCTTTCGTCGTTCCTCTAGTCATCTTAAAGTGGGAGAGTCAACATTCTCCTTGGGAGCCAGGGAACCCACCGCTTACACAAACAAGACCACCATTCACTTGACAAACACGGGAAGTGTCAATAATATCTGGTGGGTCTAGACAAATACGATGAATAAGACCAATGTTATGCAAACCAGGTAGTCCATAAATAATTTTAAAGCATCAAACAACCAAACATATCCACCCATGACAGTTATAGAGGAATACCTCTATGCGAAAATATTATGAACAGAGTATGAACAAACAAAATAGAAAACCTGTCTCCCTCTAATCAAACCTCTTGACACCAACGGGAAGCCTCTTCTCAATATCACGACCTCACCAGGGCCACCATGACTCGCAGAAACAGCTTCTAATGCTCACTTTGCCGTCACGAGTAGAGTTGCCTTCCATAGGTGGGAGAAAGATTCGTGGCTGGCGGTGGCTCAAGGCGTGACAAAGGCATTGTTGGGGCAATGGTGAGGACACGACTTGAAATGGAAACTCTGTCACGTCATCGTTGGCGTCGATGTGCCTTGGTTAAGGCAGTCTACGTTGGGGAGAACTGGGGGTTTGTTGTTAGCTTATGCCATCGTCAACGGGATGGGATGATGATGGCACGAGAGGAACTGGGCATTATGGTAGTAGGGAACGACGTCTTTGTGGAGGAGAAGAGGCAACGACGAGGGAGGCTCCTCGGTGAACACAATGTTAGCCGTGAGGCCTGGGCGTGTCGTGGCTAGACTAGAGCGGCCAGCGTCGGGTGGTTAAAATAGTTGTATGGAGTGGACAAAACGTCATAGGTTTGTCGGCTGTGGTGGCGTTGTGGAGGAGAAGAGGCGGCGGCAACTTACTTTGAGGCGGCGGTGGCCGACGACGCGATTTTTGGCCAGGGGGGCTCTCTCTTGGCATGAAGAGGGATGAGAAATGAGGATTTGAGAATTTTGGTCTTTAGGTTTTTATGGATTTGAGCCCCCCTGGAAATCGCATTTTGTGGGGTTTAAATAGGGGAAGAAGAATTAGGGTTTGGCTTGAGTTGGTGAGGTGATTCACCCACCTGACCATGGTTGATTTGGGTAAGGTGGCCGGCCATAGACGACCTGACCATGGTTGAGATGGTTGGGTAAGTTTTGGGCCATGGTGGTTTGGCTCGAGCAGACTGATTTCAAGGGAGAGAAGAGAGAGAAGAGGCATGGGCCAGTTGCCGTCTTGGCAATCCGAGCTGGAATCTTTGGGCGTCACGACGGCAATGGCGTGGACTAGGCGAAGAAGACGAAGAAGAGAGGAAGAGGACACGAGCGTTAAGTGAAGGAGATAAGGAATGGGTGGCTGCGTTATTTATGTTTTAAATTTTATTTTGTTTTTGTTTTGTTTTATTATAAGGAATCAAAAAAAATGCCACGTGGATAGAGGGAGGCGGGAAATGAAAAGAGAAGAAAAAAAAAGAATCTTTATTGTTTGATTTTGTAAATTTTAACCGACGTTTTGGGTTTTTGGGATCGGTAAAATAATTCAATTTCTAATCAAATGTGATAAATATATTTTTGGACTTGGGACGTCACAACGAGCGACCCCGTATCCTTTTTTCTTGAAAATGAGTTTATTTTTGTGTCAAAATTATCCGCACTTCCCTAAATTGCTTTATTACCATTTTTTTAAAATACGCTCTATGAGCGAATATATGCAATATATACGTCAAAATTATTAGAATGATGAGAAGATTAAGAAAATGAGATTTGTGACCTGATCCGGAGTGTCATTTTGAATATTGGCCGCTAGTTTATCGTCGTTAGCGATCAAAACATTGTTTTGACCATAACTCCCTCGTTTGACCTCGGAATTGAGTGTGCTTGATGGTGTTGATCTTCAAATTTGATTTTCTATCGCTTGGGACTAGCTCTTTGCCATTTGAAAGCCTTTTTAACAAAGTCATTGAAATCCCTCTCTTAGATCGTTAATCATATCTCTTTATTTATTTGTACAAAGTGATTAACAAGTAGAAAAAGAAATCTAAAGTGGCAAATGAATATGTATGTCCCACCTGGACAAAATGGGATCCAACAATAATAAATGAGAAAAATCTTCAAATGGCGCAATCCGATATACATATGGCACTTAATGTCATCCATTCATGTCGGGCTTCTTCTACGGGTAAGGCTTCTTGACACCGCTACGAGTGAGGGTGGAGGTGGTGCCACCGTGCTTGTTCATAGAGGCCGGTGATGATGCTATGGAAGAGAATTCGGATTTTCTATGGTGTAGTGTATGAAATTGATATTAAAAGTTATGACGTGTCACAAAATCATTGGTCGCCATTTATATATCGAGAATGGTGTTGAATCCCATTTCGATCGGATTAGATCACAACCGTACTTGGTGAAGGGCCACAAGACTAAGGATCATTTTGGGAGACCTTAAAATGCCCCAAGGAAAGCACTGAGTGATAAAGGATGAAATTTGGAGAATAAAGCACTTTGATCATACTCAATTCGAGGAGAAATGAAGAAATTATGATAAAAAGTATCAAGTTTTGTACAAATTTGAATTAGATAGCTAGTGCATAGCGTCTTGTTTTGCCAATAACTTCCCTGATACTTGTTGGAATCGAACTACTTTCATTGTTGGATAACATAATTATCTATCATTTCCAACTGATTTAAGGTTATTTCGATCTTTATAGATTTAGTTATGATTTTTTGAAGTTAGTTACCGAGTTTGGGTGGGACGACCGGTCTGCGGCGCATTGTTTTGCCAACAACTTGTTCAATACTTGTTGGAATTGAACAAAGTCAATTACGTTGGTTAGATAACATCTTTATTTATCATCTCCAACTCTTTGTGAGGATATTCTCGATGTGTGCGATTAGTTATGACTTTTTGAGTCAAACAGGTAGAATGTTCACTTTGTCATGTACTTCTATGCGGTTTTTCAAGAATTTCTCCAAAATGGATGATCCTTTTTCAGTGATTCCAATTTTAGAAGATATCTAACATGATTTTAAGAAAAACAAGCCAATTTGACCTTAATCGAAGCTCTGTGGAGAAAGTTATGAATTTTTGAAGTTGCTTTAGAAATCTGCTTTAATTTTCATGAATTTTGGTTCTTTATATGCATGTTTGTCCCATATTGACAGTTTTGCTTCTCCTTTTCCCAAGATATATACAAAGATACTTTCCTTACATAGCAAGTAAGAACAAGAGAGGCCCAGGGAAGCCCAAGAGGAGTCGCCAACTAGTGACTAGGCCCAAATCCAGAATATTTTTGAGAAACTCGACTTCCAGAGGCCAAACTTGGTCAAATGGAGTAAGCCCAAATCCGGATGAAGGATGATACGGAGTAAGTGCCCAATGATCTAAAATAATCCCAGATATGGAGATCAAACCTAGTCAAATACGGAGTAAGCCCAAATCCGAAGTAAGGATGATGCGGAATAAGCCCAATCCAGAGGTCAAACTTGGTCAAATCCAAAATAACCAATGATCCGGAATAAACCCACTTTGCAGAATTAGCCCAATCTAGAGGTCAAACTTAGTTAAATCTGAAATACCCAATAACGGAATAAGCCCAAATCCAGGAGGTCAAACTTGGTCAAATCCGGAGTAAGTCCAATGATCTTGAATAAGCCCAAATCCAGATATTAAACTTGGTCAAATCTGGAGTAAGCCTAATGTCACGGGGTTAGGTTTCTTATACCTCTCAACCCATTGCAGCACTTAGCTTCTCTATTCACGGTCCGCTAAGTTTAGCCTTTGAGGGTTGAAGCGCACGTAGACCGGTTTCGCCTGCCACTAGCTCATCGGAGAACGGCTCCGGTTCCCGACCGGTTTGTGTAAGGATGGCCAAATCCCTTCTTCAACGTCAAGTCCTTGACTAGTGGTGTGCTCCCCGCATTTAACCGAGTCGGCACGTCCGGACTCCGAAGGGGTTCCATCCGTTCTCCTCCACGAACGCCCGGAACCTTGCGTTGCGCACCATCTACACGCTTCAACCAACCCCTTTCCTTTAAGTAGCACGAATACATTCCTGAATCGTGCCAGCGAGAAACGCCCGAATCCTCGGGTCGTGACACTAATGATTTGGAATAAGCCCAAATCCGGAGGTCAAACTTGGTCAAATCCAGAATAAGCTCAATGATCTAGAATAAGCCCCGAAAGATGCGTAGTGTCATGGATGGAGGCTTATCCTAGCACACATAGGCCATTTTGGGGTATTTGCCCTTTGTAAAGTGTTGTAACTTAGTTTATAGTGCGAGTTGTAGAGATTTAAATGTTCTTTAGAAATGATGTCTCCTGCCGTCGAACTAGAAAAGTGTTAACATCTATGTCATCACCGGTTTTCGTCCGGGCCCGTTTGGGGTGAGCTCAAACTAGACCAATGGTGAGAAAATTTAGAGTCGCCACCAACCGTTTTGGGGTACAGATTGGATACCCTCTACTTTGAGTAGTTTAAAGGTGTGGTCTGCGTTATCGAGAGAAGGGTTCGGGAGTTAGTTACGTGTAGGGAAGGGTTAGCACCCCTACAATGCCCTTTTGGTATCTATTTTCGGAGGGAGGAGGTTTTCTATTTTATTTGCACTACCACGATCAGGTTAGATTTCCTAAAAAAGTCTATGATTTTTATTTAGCTAAGTTATTTATGAAAATTATAATTAAAATGGATTTACCCTAAATTTCTAAAGGGAATCCTAAAAGTTTTGGTTTTTTGTTTGAAGTGGGGAATGAGATCCTAGGGGTTTGTTTTGGTTTTTGGTTTTGTTTTGGAAATTGAAGTTCTAAAATGGAAATATATTACTTTCCTTTTTTTTGGTTTTTTGGGTTAGAAAACATTTTTTGGTTTTCTTTTGTGTTTTGTCAAAAGAAAAAAACGCTTTGTTTTTGTTTTGTTTTGTTTTGTTTTGTTTTTGTTAGAAAAACGTTTTATTTGTTTTTGTTTTTCTTTTTTAAGGAGACATTTTTGAAAACATTTTGAAAACCTTTTATTGAAAACGTTTTAGAAAATATTTTGTGGAAACATTTTGGTTTTTGTTTTTTTGTTTGTTCCCCTTTTTTGTTGTTTTTTTTTTTTAAGAATTGACCATATCAAAACACATGCATATTCGAATAAAACGTGAATCATGTGATTGTGACATACAATAACATGAAAAACGAAGCCAACCTCCCTCTTTTTTCCTCTTTTTTTATTCCTTTTTTTTGCTCTTTTTTTTACAACTATTCTTTATATATTACAGCATACAATATATACAAAAAAACGAAATACAAGGGAAATACAACACATAACAACAACTGAAAAAAAGAAAGAAAATATACGGAAAAGACTAAGAATTACATCTAATATAAAGATAAATAAGCTAAGAAATAATGAATGACTAAATCGACTAGGATTATAGAACCGACTTTAGAGCTTCGAACACCGGACTCTCGCGTGAATCCCGTCCACGCCTATAGTCGCTGCTCCATTGAACCAACAAATCCGGCAATGAGATTTGTGAGAAGGGTTTCCTAGTATTTGGAGGACTGGAGTGACGTATTTTTTTGGGTTTGAGATTTTTGTGATCGGGAATAAAGAAGGTGGGCGTAAGAAATAGAAATGAAGAAGAATTGTTTTTTTTTTTTTGATGTCTTTTTTTTTTGATGAAAACGTAAGAGGAAGGGGGCAGGCTGGGTTGTTTTTTGTGTTTTTCGTTTTCCGGGAAAAAAGAGAGCTGAAACAAGAAAGAGGGAAAGAGGGGCGATTTTGGTCTTGGGAAAGGGAGAGAGTTGGGCGAAAATCTGGGTGCTCTCTTCTTTTTGGATCCGAACTCTGGGTGTTTTTTGGGTGAGAATTGGGGATAAGGAGATTTTGAACTTTGGGTGTTTTCTCTCTCTCTTTTTGCGCAGGGAAGAAGCTTGGGCGTAATCTGGGCGTTCTCTTTTTTTCTTTTGGGCTCAGGAACTGGGTGTGAAGATGGCAGAATAGCGAGCTCTTTTTCGTTTTTTTTTTAGCGACTATCCTCTCTTCTCTTTTTTTTTTGCGCGGGGAAGAAGTCAGGGCGTAATAATGTTTTCCGATGGAGAGGATACCGTTTTTAAAGAGATTTGGCTGCATCTCATTAATTGCTGCATTTAATGCTTTGTCGGGTGTATTATCAATCCCAGCATTATTAATTTCCGGATTCTATGCTTTGTCTGGTGGTTGGACGGCTTTGTGCGTAAACGGGGCAGCTTATGATTGCCTTTTCGTTCTTTTGTGAGCACATGCATCCGACGGGCGTTGAAAAGCATCCTTGACAATTGCTAGCAAATAAAAAACACATCCCGTGAGCAGCCAGGTGAAAGCCATCAAGAGGGGCCAAACGGCGAAGGTCGGAGGTCAAAGGGTCAAAATGTCGGCAAGGTCGGGAGTGTCGGCGGTCGAAGCTTCGATGGGTCGAAATTTCGGTGGGTCGAACGTCAACGGTCAACGGGTCGAAGGTCAACGGTTAATGGGTCGAAGTGTCGGCAGGTCGAAGGTCGGCAGGGGTCGAAGACTCACAAGGTTCGAAGGTCAAGGGTCGAAGGTTGGTGGGTCGGAGTGTCGGCGAGGCGGGCCGAAGGTTCGAGGCTTTGAGGCTTCGAGTCTTCGAGGCTTCGAGGCTTCGAGTCTTCGAGTCTTCGAGGCTTTGAGGCTTCGAGTCTTGAGCTTCGACCTGCCGACACTTCGAGGCTACGAGTCACTTTTTTTTTTGAACTTTGAATTACCTTTTTACCCCCACCCAAAATGAAAAATGGACGACCTTTCGGGGATTGTTTGGGAGGACCCGTATTCGTAAAAAAAGACATTTCGGACTATTCCTCACATGCACATTTTCGGGTAGTTTGACCAGGGGCATTGACCGTCTTTTGGCAAGTTTGACTTTTTTCAATGAAAATTGTTTTGGCCATAACTTCTTCGTTTTTCATCGGAATTGAGCTCGATCAAGTACGTTATTCTCCAAATTTCCTCCTCTATCCCCTGGTATTGGTCTTGGGGTACTTCAGGGACTTGTAGCAGTGGTTATCCATTTTGGGCTTCCTAGTTCATGTCGGTGCATCCATCTTGTGCAAATCGCAGGGAATCTCTAAGGACCTGTTCAACAAGGTATATGGCATGGGTAAAAAGGTATATATATCAAATGGGGTTAGCATGTCTAACCCGAACAAAATGGGGTCCAACAGCTGCCCCTCTTTGTGCATTGTTTGTATACAAACAGATACAAAGATAAAAGGGAGTCATTTTGGATGGTTTGGAGCACTTACCTGGCTTACCTTGCACAGGGGAAGAATAAAATGCGATGGTTAGGTCTGTCCCCCGAGTGAAAAGCAGCTTCTTGGTTGGTTGGCTTGAATAATTGTGATGAGGCATCTAAGGCCTAACGGGAAATGGAAAAGGCAAGCAAGGCCTAATCAGAATTGAAAAGGCAAGCAAGGCCTAACAGAATGTGAAAAGGCATCCAAGGCCTAATGAAAGGGAAATGGCATCCAAGACCTGACAGGAATTGAAAAGGCATCTAGGGCCTAACAGAAATTGAAAAGGCATCCAAGGCCTGACAGAAAGGGAAAAGACATCCAAGGCCTGACAAGAATTGAAAAGGCATCTAGGGCCTAACAGGAAATTGAAAAGGCATCCAAGGCCCGATAGAAAGGAAAAGGCATCCAAGACCCGACAGAATTGAAAAGGCATCTAGGGCCTAACAAGAAATTGAAAAGGCATCCAAGGCCTGACAGAAAGGAAAAAGGCATCCAAGGCCTGACAGAAAGGGAAGAGGCATCCAAGGCTTGACAGAAATTGGAAAGGCATCCAAGGCCTAGCCGAAAAGGAAAAGGCATCCAAGGCCTAACGAAAGGGAAGAGGCATCCAAGGCCTAACGGAAATTGAAAAGGCATCCAAGGCCTAACTGAAAGGAAAAAGGCATCCAAGGCCTAACTGAAAGGGAAAAGGCATCCAAGGCCTAACGAAATTGAAAAGGCATCCAAGGCCCGACAAGAATTGAAAAGGCATCTACGGCCTGACAGAAATTGAAAAGGCATCCAAGGCCTAACTGAAAGGGAAAAGGCATCCAAGGCCTGACAGAATTGAAAATGCATCTAGGGCCGACAAGAGTGCATGATTGTTGAAGAGGACATATGGGCTCTATCTGCGAGTTCACTCAATGAGATCGCTCTACGAGGTTACCCGAAAAGGGAAAAAGTTTATTCGAGTGTCAAAAGGGTGCTTTTCGAGCTTGGGGAAATTGTAAAGAAAGATTTGTACAGTTGAACAAAGAAAGCTAGGAAGGCTTGATGAGAAGCTTGCTGAGGATGAGCTCTTAGGATCTTCAAAGGTGATAACATTCCTGAAATTGCAGAATATGCTGAATGTATACAAATGAGGACTGGAATGCAATGTGCTGTATGCGGGGATACATAAACCTCAACCTGTGGTGAAATATGATGCAATGTGATGCAATGCGATGTATGCATCGAATGCAATGTGATGTTTTGGCAAGGGCTAGAGATTTATCTCAATGCTGTTAAAGAGGTTGGCTAACATTCAACTTGTTGGGGAAATATTTTCTCTCTGGATGGGGAGTCCGCTCTATCTTTCTTGGGGAATACCCTTTTATGGATGAAGGGTCTGTTTAATTTAGCTTCGCCGCATTGAGGAGCTTGACTTGACAACTTCTCCGGGGATAGTGATATTCTCTGGAGATATGGGTACTCCGAGTTGGGGGACTTAATTTATTTGGGATTTTGAGCTTAACCCTACTCATAAGGCAATGCTAAAAGAGCCTACTGGGGATTTAAGATATTCTACTTAAATGTGAAATGAAGATGATAGAGATGAAAAACGGAATTTTGCTAGTTTGATTCCACAAAACATATTTATATCATAAAAAGTGCCCTATTGTTATAATCCGATAAACAGAATTACAATTCTTGAAAAAGCATAATATACAAATTTGATTCGAGCGTGCCTTAGGTTTGACTAGGTCTTCCACCGTTTACACTGTTGTCTTTAGGTGACGCTGTTTCCACTATTTGCAAAGGACCTGTTTTAGGTCGCCCGATCCTTGGATTCTAATTGCTTTCACCCTTTAGGATTTGTCGTTGGCTTTGTATTTTACCCTTGGTGCCCTTTTGGGTTTTCACCAAGTCCGCCTTTGCTTGCTTCTTTGTCTTTTGTTGGAGCTTTGTATTTTACTCTTGGTGCCATTTCGGGTTTTTCACCAAGTCCGCTCATGGCAGAATGAGAATCTTGTTGAGAGGTATGAGAGTTAAGCATAGAACTTTTTCACCACATCGCTATTCACCGGGTTAGGGAGCTCATCCCCATCCATTCTGGCAGGGATTAAGGCACCTCCCGAGAATGCTTTTTCACCACATATGGGCCTTCATAATTGGGAGTCCACTTGCCTCTATGGTCATGTTGAATTGGTAAAATCTTCTTGAGGACGAGGTCACCCGCTTGAAAGCTTCCTGGGCTTCACCTTTTTATTGTAGTTGTTCATCATTCTCTGTTGATATAGCTGTCCTCTGCAAATAGCTGCTAAGCGTTTTCCCTCAATTAAATTCAACTACTCATAACAACTTTGGGCCCATTCTGCTTCTTTGAGTGAGTATCCTTGAGTACTCGGAGGGAAGGTATCTCCACTTCGACAGGTAGAACCGTTCCATGCCGTAGACCAAAGAAAACGGAGTTGCCCTAGTTGATGTTCGGTCTTGAGGTGCGGTAGCGTGCAAAGCATATGGTAGCTTCTCATGCCAATCTTTGTATGTCTCGGTCATTTTTCCCGATAATGTTCTTGATATTCTTATTGGCGTCTTCAACTGCTCCATTCATCTTTTGGGCGATAGGGGGTTGAGTTTTGGTGCTGAATTTTGTACGTTTCGCACAATTTACCCATCATCCGATTGTTCGATTGGCGGCATTGTCTGTTATGATCTGCTCCAGGAAAGTCCATAGCGGCATATGATGTTATTCGCATAAATCTAAGTACCACAGCTTATGTGATGTTGGCATATGACGCTGCTTCTACCCACTTGGTAAAGTAATCGATGGCTACTAAGATGAAGCGGTGACCATTGGAAGCTTTTGGCGAGATTGGTCCGATAACGTCGATGCCCCAAAGCGAAAATGGCCACGAGGATACCATCACATGCAGTCTAGATGGTGGTACTTGGATTTTATCGCCATAAATTTGACACTTGAGGCATTTGCGCACATATTCAATGCAATCCTTTTCCATGGTTACCCAATAATAGCCCATTCGCATGATTTGTCTTATTAATGCATGTCCATTTGCGTGTGAACCGCATTCTCCTTCGTGCACTTCTTTCATTATCTGTTTCAACTCTTCTTTTGCCACACACCGTAATAACACCATGTCATGGTTTCTCTTATATGGAATGGGACCATCAAGGTAGTAGTTGGATGCCGACCTTCGGATATTCCTTTTATCGGACTCAGAGGCCTCTGCTGGGTATTCTTGCTTAAGCAAATACTATTTGACATCATCAAACCAAGGTTTTTCTTCGATTTCCTTCAATGGCCATGCAATGTGCGGGAGCATCTTGTACACTACGGAAGATAACCAGATAGTGGAAGTATTTTGTTTTATTATCAAAAGATAAATACAACAAAATAAAGCAAGACTCTTTTACACTCTTTTTACAAAAGGATTCACACACTAGTCTATATTATGTTTTTTAAACTCTTGCGCATACACAGGGTTGATTCAGGCTCGTTCGCACACACAAACATTTTCAAATGTACACGTATGAATATTTATAAAAACATTCCTAAGAGACAACCTTGGAACTTGTAGTTCCGGAATGCGTTCAGGACTAACTATTCCTCGGTAATCTCTCTTTTGCCTTGATTGCTGTGGTTTGTGGAGATCAAGATCTTGGGTTTGAAGAGTATAAGTGCCTTTGTGAGTTCCCAAGTATAATTAAAGTTGTGTCCACATGTCCGGGTGATCCACGTGTAAGATTCTTCAGGTTCTCAACGAGTTTGTCTTACATTGGGACACCACGAGCTGATAACTTTAAATGCGGTAAGTTGAAGTAGCATCTTCTTGGTCCGGTGTAATTTTCCTTACTCCGTTGCTAATGAAGCTCGGAACCTTACTCCGTGTCAGTGGTTGCTTACTCTGTATCTATTTGGTGCTGGAATCCTTAGTCCGTGTCAGCGCTTCCTTACTCCGTGTGAATGAGAAGGTCGGAGTGCTTATTCCGTATCAGCGCTTCCTTACTCCGCATGTAAGTTCCTTACTCCGTACGAGTTTCTTACTCCGTGCGAGTTTAAAGGATCGGATGGCTTACTCCATACTAGCACATCCTTACTCCGCATGAGTGAGTGGTCCGGATTCCTTACTCCGCATCTGGTTTCCTTACTCCGTGCGAATAAAGATTCGGATCCTTATTCCGCATCAGTACTTCCTTACTCCGTATGTATGGAAGACTCGGATGCCTTACTCCGTGTCTTCTTTACTTTAGTTCGCTTGAGTGGAAGACTTAACTTTTTAAATCCGTGTCGACTCTTTTACTTCGTGCGACCTTATAGATTAAGATTCTTATTCTGCATCGGTTTGACTTAGTTCGTTTGAGGTATTAAGAGCAGATTCCTTAATCCGTAGCTTTTACATTCCTTAGTCCGCACAAATGTTCCTTATTCCGTATGTATAGGGGACTTGGTTATTTACCAAGTGTTTGACGACACTCACTCTCGTCCGGATCAGGATTATGTATCCTGTCCTTAGCTTTGCTCTTACGAGTGTATCTCCGGATTAATAACATATCTTCTGCAATGATTAAAGACAAAACACAAAAGATCTCAAATCAAATTACATAGGGCTTTATCAGCATTATCCAAATTCAGGCTTGATCCAACAATCTCCCCCAATTATGGATATGCCCAAATCCTTTGTAATCTGATCTGGTAAGCACGCAAAAAGATAACATACAGAATACACATCGTAACCATTTTCATTTATCAGCAGCAGAATACAATTCAGCCTTTATACAAGATTTTCATTAAGGTACATAAGGCTTACTATGCTTGAAGATCATTATTCGCTTTCTCTCTAAGCTCCATTGTCTCGCTTCATCGAATAAGTGGTGTGTTGGCTCCAAGATTTGTCCACACTTAAGAATGACTTGATGAAGTAATAGACAAAGGCCCCTTAGTCTATCTCCATCTAGCTGTTGTGGCACTTGCTTCTTGCCCTGGAATGTCACCTTGACTTCTCAGTTGGACTCAAAGGAGTGATGCCCAACTTTTCATATAATCCGGCTTTCTTCACAACTTGATCAACCTCAGACTACGTAGTTCCCATTGATTCTTTCTTACATACCGCTCTACAATCTGATGAGAATCAATCAAAATCATCTGTTTGGATGAATCATGAAGACGACCATCATGAGATGTGGCGACATGATCCGGTGCGGAATGAGGATAGTTGAGAGAGTTCTCCATGGCTTGCTATCCTCACAGTTCCGTCGATAAAGGACTGAATGATATCTACACCGGGAAGATAGCCCTCATTCCAGCGACGGCAAACTTCAAACAAGTGGCCGTCCTTGTACGAGAGATGGAAACAGCCTCATCTCCATTTTAGCAGCCCTAGAGAAGTTGTCAATGTCGTCTGTTGTAAAGAGGCCTTTCTCCGAACAAAGGGTCCGAATGTCGTCCGGGGAGAAGGGGTACAGTCGAGAGACATCTTCTCTCGAAGTAGACGTAGCATAGGAAATCATTGCCTTACGCACGCTTCATCCGCATCAAGAGGGTCATACGCCGCGTATGATGGGAGGAAGGTGTGGACCATTGATGGAGAGGATGGAGGAAGAGGCTGCACTCGAGGAGCTTGGCCGAGAGAAGCGGCTACGTTTGGGGATTTGAACTCCCTGAAGCAATGAAGAGGCGAGTCGCTTCTCGGCACGAGTGGAGGAATGTGATGCAAGAGGAGCGAGAAGGATCGGATGACACTCTCTCCCCCGGTTTGGCGGATCGCCGGGGAGCAACGGCGAGGCGAGCCATCGTGTGCGCCAGGTCCGCGAAGGAGGTAGACAAGGAGTGGACGGACGAGGCGACTAGGTCCATCTTCTGTTCCATGGAAGTGGAGGAGTCGGTGAGGGCGGAGAGGAGTTGGGCGCCAAGAGCATCAACCTTGGCGGCGATGGCGGATATTTGGGCGCCATGAGCTTGGGCGTGGCGGTCCAGTGGGCGGAGAGCACACGGCTCGGAGTGGACCGTGCCAAAGAAGCACGCCCAAGGGCCAATTCTGGAGCTTTGGAGGACTCCCCGCATGAACAGGAGCGAGGGAGTGCGCCGGGCGAGGAGTCCCAGGAGTATCGCCAGCGACAGCGAAGGGGCATCCGGAGCAGCAGAGGCATCCGGAGCAGCTGACCCGCTTTGACCAGATAGGTCAACAACGGGAATGGCGACAGCAGGAGAAGAAGGTCCAGCCTTAGCAGGGGAAGGACTCCGTGCGGCATGGACCGGGCTGGAGGGGTTAGGGAACGACACATCTGGAATGGAGGCCGGCGTAAGAAAGCCTTGGTCCAAATTCCAGATGATCATGGTCTCCGGGGATTGAGTATGGCGAGTGTAAAACACCCGAAGATCGGTGTCAAGAATGGAGGCGGTGTGGGCAAGGCTGAAACGGAGCCAAAGGTCCATTAAGGTGTCGGCGGAGAGATGGGCAAGGTAGGCTCGGGGTTGAGGTAGGGGAGGCAAAGGAGCTTCCGGAATAGATTCCGGGACATCGGCAATGGCGGTATCAACCGCGGCAAGAACGAGCGGAAGTGGAGGGAGTAGGGACATCCGCAGCCGAAGGTCTTGAGGAAACGACTTTAGGGACACCGGCGAGATGGCCCCCGCAACCTCGGATGGTTCGGCACGGACGCTGTGCCGGGAGGCTCGAGAAATGGAGGGTGCATCAACGGACCGAATCCGGGAGGATCGGTGAGCGAAGCCGACGTCGGGGGCATGGGCGTCGGAGGGGTCACCAAGAACTGCCTTGTTGTTCCGTGGCGGGGAGAAGGCGGAGAGGCTGCGAGAAGGACGGCGGGCCGTCATGTTCCCATCGGGCGTAAGATAGCGAAGGTAATAAGCCGGAGGAAATGGAACGACATCACAGCGGGCGAAATGGTCCGGATGAAGATGCCTGGAAGACAATGCTTAGTATGCGCCTCGAAGGAATGGTTCTTGGGTCCATTCTGCGCGATCGAAACAAAAACGTCCCCCAGTCCATCGGAAGACCTTCGAAAACGCCGTACATGGCCAGAAGAAGATCGTACGGAACAGAGTCCAAAGCGGAAGTGCGAGCCAATAAACATCGACTCGGTATGATCGCCATACACGATATAGCGACCTTGGAAGGACTTCACCTTGTATTCCTTGCCTTTATAGGTGCAACTCATAGAAGCCGCCATGGGATCAGCATCGGGCGCTGTGGTTCACCGGGGGTAGATTGAGAGCGGCGCGAGAAACGACGGGGTTGATTAGGATGGATTCACCGCGAACGAGAGGAGATGATGGAGTTGGTGGTACAACGGATCCGTTGGTAGAACTCGAGAATGTCGTCTATAAGAAGATCGACAGGATTGGAGATCAAGTTGAGTATGTGAGAGGCTTCTTGAAGAGGGCGAAGATGGAAAAACCAGTCCGGGGTTGGAGACAGCGCTCCATCGACCAGATGGCCGGGATTGACGCCGGAAAGAGAGGTTTTGGGTGCCATTGTAGATGAAAGTTGAAGGGCGAGAGGGGAAGGCGAGGTCTTGGGGATTGAAGGAGCAACGAGAGTTTTAGGGATTTGAAAAGGTTAACACTCGTGCTTCGTAGGAATGACCAGAATATATAAGACCGAGTCCGTGAATGTCGGCGGGTCTAGGAATTTCGTGAGTGAAACAAGAAACCGCTTGACAGGCTGATGTCATTAGTCTTGATATCGGTGCGCCTCCGAATTAAAAGATGACATGGAGACGGCATGACCAAGTAAGGGTAATACTGTTTGCCTTCCTGGGAAGTGTGTGCAGGCCGAGACATGCATTCAATGAATCATCATTATTCCTCCTCAAAAGCACGCAATATATAATAAGACATGGATTATCGCAATTTGACAGTGTCAGGAGTCCGGAGGAATGAACCGACAATCATCCGGAATCAACGATAGTCGAGTGACGAGTATCCGGATGAAAAGTAGACCGTGTCCGTAGTAACAGTGCGGTGAGAGAGAAGTAGATTCCTTTTGCTTGTCAATAAGTCGAAGAGAAGAGAAGTACCACAACACTTCAAATCTAAGACTATGGACTAGATTTATCGATAAGGTTGCAAAAGAAAATCGAACTTGTAGCTTCAAAAAAAAAAAAAACTAAAAGTACAAAAGCTTAACAGGCAAGGATTAGTACGGATAAGAGAAAATAGTCAGGGAAGAGCTATATAATCCGAACTAATGAGAAGTAGAACTTATGCATTACAAAGAATGAAATAGACATATACATACTAGAGAATGATCAATGTGACTGAATTAGGGCATATGTCAGATAATAAATACACAAGTTCATATAGGTCAACATAGCGAAACCGTCCTGCTGAACGACGTAGCTAAGATTAATTAAAAAACATATGATTTGACCAAACTAGGATTCATGAGTGAAAAATGAGGAAATGGACACATGTCAAAAGCAAGCAGTTGATTATCCGATTAAAATACATGGTTGAAGAAAAAAAAACATCCAAGCATGCCTCAATTCTTTTTCAACAATGCATGTCCAATCGGATCCGAAAGTAAAGGTTTAGAGGAGGGAGTATCTGAGACATATTAGGGGGTTATTATTGAGGTAATAGATGAAGCTTAGGCTCCCCGTAGATCATTCGATCCTCTCAATGAAAGGTTCCCCCTCGAATAGACAGCCAGGAAAGAGGTCATGAGACATATACGGGGGGGGGGGGGGGGGGGGGGGTATTACTCGAATAATTTCTAAAGCATTTTCTCCCCCGTAGATTGTGCAATCCTCTCGGTAGACCTTTCCGGCTTAAAGAAATTCAGCACTTGTCTATCTTTTTTAGGAAACTATACTTCAGGGGTGATTAGATTGCATTGTGTATTCATCCACCAGGCATTCGAGCTAACCCATTTCATTTCTTCAACTATACATGTTAATAGAGTAATCTAAATGAACAGGCGTTTGTCATGTGGTGATCAGTGGAAATTAAGATCATAAAACTAGAATGAGGTTAATCATATAAACTTTAATCATGTTTGCTTAAACGACTTCAGTCGGAAACGCAAGCATCCTCCCATTATGAAGTTGATATCAATATCGAAGCATGAAGCATGTTAAACGGTAAGTATGATCAACATTAAGATCAGTATGTATCTACTACTATCAATAAAAGCACAACGCATGTTCTGAAAGTAAGTATACTTGTTGGGTAAGTTAAATGTGAAACTATACGGAAGAAGTCAAGCATACCTAATCGGAAGAGTAGTTCGAAGAATCTTGCATCGGGTAGGGGCTTTGTAAGTATGTCTGCCAGTTGATCTTCATGTAGCAACATGTTCCAGTGAGATGTGACTTTTGAGAACATGGTCACGTATGAAGTGATACTTGACCTCAATATGCTTCGTCTTAGGGTGCATGACAGGATTGTTGCTAATAGCAATTGCGCTAGTGTTGTCGCATGAGAGTGGAATAGATGACATGTTGAAACCGTAGTCGATAAGTTGACTTTGCATCCAGAGTAGGCGTGTGCGCAGCAACTCCCAGAAGCTATATATTCCACCTCACATTAGAGGTTGATACGAATTACGCTTCTTCTTGAACCATGAAAATAATCTATTTCCAAGAAACCGACACGTACCACTTGTGCTTTTCTGTCGATGCGACACCCAATGAAGTCAGCATCGGAGTATCCCGGATAAGGTGAAGTTGGACTCCTTTGGGTACCAGAGTCCCAAATTCATCGTTCTCTTGAGATACCTTAATATCCGTTTAACATTAAGCATATGTGACTCCTTGGGATTCGCTTGATATCGTGCATAGGTGCAAGTTGCGAACATAATGTCTGGGCGACTTGCTATAAGATACGATGAGGATCCTATCATCCCTTTGTAGTTATGCCGTCCACATCAGGATCTAACTTGGCACGATCGGCATGGGAGTTTTGACGGGAGATGAACCTTCCATACCAAACTTCTTAATAAGATCGCGAGTGTACTTAGCTTGATTAATGAAGATTCCTTCCTTCAATTGTTTAACTTCTATTCCAAGGAAGTAGGACAGTTCTCCCATCATGCTCATCTCAAACTTGCCTGTCATCAACTTTGCAAACTCTTCACAAAGCTTCGGATTTGTTGATCCGAAAATGATATCATCCACGTATATCTGTACGATTAGAGTGTGTCCTTTCTCTTTTCGTAGAAATAAGGTGGTATCTATCTTCCCTTTTTTGGAAGTTGTGAGCAAGTAGGAATTCTGATAGTGTGTCATACCAGGCTCTTGGAGCTTGTTTTAAACCATGTAAAGCTTTCGAAGCTTGTAGACTAGATGTCCTGCCTTAGGTTCAATGAAACCGGGAGGTTGTTCAACGTACACCTCCTCTTGTAGATCTCCATTCAGGAATGCGCTCTTGACGTCCATTTGATAAACTATGAAGTTTTCATATGAAGCATATGCCAGAAACATTCGGATTGCCTCAAGTCTTGCTACCGGAGCAAAGGTCTCATCATAGTCTATTCCTTCTTCTTGACGATATCCTTTGGCTACCAGTCTGGCTTTGTTCCGGATTACTATTCTATCCGTATCAAGCTTGTTCCGGAACACCCATTTAACTCCAATGACTTGTTGAGACTTAGGCCTTGGTACTAGAGTCCACACATTATTTCTCTTAAATTGATTCAGCTCTTCTTGCATGGCTTCTATCCAATTCGAATCTGAAGAGCTTCATCTACCACTTTTGGTTCTATTTGAGATAGAAAACACGAGTAAAGACACATATTGAAAGTGGCTGCTCTTGTTCTTACACCAGCAGTAGGATCACCAATCACTTGATCTGAGGGATGGTTTCGGGTCCATCTGTAATTCTGTGCATGTGATGGTTGATCTTGAATAATTTAAAGCTCGCCGATTAGGTGGTTCGGGTATATCTGTGGTTCGGTTTCTTCCGGACCAGATGTTTCCGTATTAGAAGGTACGGTAGAACTAGGTGGTTCTTCAACAACGTTTTCTTTCGGTGTTAACTGGTCCGGACGGGCTTGAAGTCGCTCGAGAATTTTGGGTATCCCAAGGAGTATGTCCGGAGCTTAATGGTAGTCCTGAGTCCGAATCATCCATAGCATCATCCATATAATTTCTTTGGGCCTCGCTGATGCCACGTGGTTGGTCGAGAATGTGTAACAGAAACATTCATAAACTTCGAATAGTCGATGTTGCTATTCGGGACCATGTACATTATAACTTGAAGAAGCAACTTTTGACCAATCAAGATTAGTTTCATCAAAGGTCACATGGATAGATTCTTCAACTTTTAAAAGTTTTCTATTGAAGACCCGATAAGCCTTGCTATATAATGAGTACTCGACAAAAATCCCATCATCGATTTTGGTTCAAATTTATTCCGGTTTCTTTGCCATTTATCAATATATAGCAAGTACACCCAAAAGCTCTGAAATGTGAAATTGAAGGCTTTCGTCCTCTCCACATCTCATAGGGTGTTTTCATGGTAGATTTATTTATTAGAGTTCCGTTTCAACATAGCCGGGCGATGGACACAACTTTAGCCCATAGGCGAGAGGAAGCGTTTCCCCTGCTAACATAGATGTAATGACCCGTGTGTAAGGAGTTAACCACAAACACCTTGGATGTTGGTGCACAAGTTTGAGGTAAGATATGAGCCCAAGAGGAGACTTTTGGGAGGTGCATGTGACAAGTGATAACGTGCATTTATGCCCTAGGAAGATGCTATGCATATACGGGCGCTTTTAGTGTTTTTGTCAGGTTTTGGAGAGTTATTTTGACCTAGTAGATGGGCTCAGATGAATTCGTGTGCGGAACAAAAGCTTCTTAGAATGATGTCTTCTATCTACCACGAAGTTTCAGGCCAAACGGACATGCACGTCAATTGGACCCATTTGGCGTGCAAGGTTTTTATTACATGGATGTCTTTTACATGATGCAAGGAGGCTTGGGGTAAAGTTTGAGTGCATTTGGAGCTGCACGCCAATTGGGGAATTGGCGTTCAAATTGGCGTGCAAGCATGTTTTTGCATGGTTACCTTGGTTTTGTCATTCTAATCATCTTTTCCCAAAGGACCATGTTGGAATTGTGAATATTTTGGTGAGTATGGATGTGGGAAGGTCATAGCTTGTTCCATCAAAACTACGTCATTTTGATGCGGGAATTCACTTAATCAAAACTACGTCGTTTTGATGTTGTGTTGTCTATATAAGGAGGAGAAGCCCCTCTCGTTTTAGGTTTAGGGTTTGTTGCTCCACCAGCCGTCGCAGAGAGAGAGAGAGAGAGAGAGAGAGGGAAGGAGAGCTCCTGGTTGCTGCCGGGCATCTTGCGTGGGTGATCGGTGTCTCGTGGGCGGACGGCGTTCGGCGATGGAACAAGATTGCGGTGTTGTTGCATTTTACTTGAGGTAGGGGTTCTGTTTTTCCTAAATCCTCCTCTGTTCTAGGGTTCTAGGGTAGATTATGGATTATATCTCGTATATATATATATATGTAATCCATATAAGTGTGATCTCCTATATGGATGTTGGCTTTCAATGGCATTTTGGTGTGATTCCGTTGTTGCATACTATATGTTCGATGAAATGCCCGTGTGAATTTAGTTGTGTGTATACGCCTATTACATGTTTGGTAATATGCCTGTGTGGCTTGGACTTGTGATTTGGTGTATGTATGCATGCTTGGGTGTTTGTTCTATTGCTTGAATGGCTGGGTTTGTGCACTTGTGAATGGGTGCACACCAAGTGTTTAGTTTTATGCTTAAGTGACCGTAGTGTGTATTGTGTGCATGATCGTGGTATCCGGCCTGAAGAGGCGGTTAAATTACTTTGCCCGAGAGGCGATTAAACCAGGTGGCTTAAGAGGCGGTTAAACTACTTTGCCCGAGAGGCGGTTAAATCGATGGCCTAAAGAGGCGGTTAAATTATTTGCTTGAGATGTGGTTTGTTAGCCGGTGTGGTTGGGGCTGGGGTTACGCCCGCTTGTGTGGAATGTTTTATTTTTTCCTAATACTGCCATGTCACTACACCTGTGCACATGCATGTAGCCGCTAGGAACATGGGAAGGGTTGGGGAGACTTGATCCCTCCTGAGGCGTGGTTGCTCACCCCTCTACTGTGTTTGCTTGTTTTCCAGGGACTTACAGGCGTTAGGTGGATACACCAAGGTGGAAGACCATCTTCATTTTATTGTTCGGTCCGGTAATGTAATTTTATAATTTATGTAACCCCAAGGGGGCGGGGAATGTAATAAGGGATTGAACCGTAGTATGGAACATGGTTGGTTTGTAACCCCTTTGATGTTTGAAATTAAATAAAGATGTGACTTTTTTGTTTATTGTAATTGTTGGTTTTGCTTGTGTGGCATCCAGTAATCCAACCCCTTTACCCTCCGTGTGGGTGAACGGGGAGTCACGTACCGGTTTCCCCGGGTCGGAAATCCGGGCGTGACAATAGATCTGCCAGCCTCGACTAAAGTACGATTCTTGCGCTCAGCTACCCCATTTTGTTGTGGAGTTCCGGGCGCAGAGAAGTCATGCTTGAATGCCCTGTTCGAACAATATGATCTCATATCCGAAAAATCAAATTCTGTACCATGATCACTCCTGATGCACTTTATGCTCGGTCCTTGTGAGTTGCTTGTCCGGTTTGAAAAGATCTACAATATGCTCAAAAGTTTGATCCTTTGATTTCAGGAACATCACCCATGTGTATCCTGGTGAAATCATCGATAACCACAAGGGTATATCTCGCACCCGGCCAGGGAAAAGAAATAGGACCACAAAGGTCCATATGAAGAAGTTATAGGAGAGCAGTTATTGAATTAATCGATTTGCTCTTAAAGCTATGTTTGGTTTGTTTGCCAAGTTGGCATTCTCGACGTAGAGTGTCTCCGGAGTATTTGAGTTTAGGTAGACCAATGACAAGATCAAGTGATGCTAACTTAGACAGTGTCTTAAAGTTTAAATGTGCGCATCGCTTGTGTCATAACCAACTACCTTCATATGAGCTTTAGTGAGGAAGCATACAGGCTCGGAAGAATTATTTCTTAAGACCACCGAGTATATGTCCCCATCTCTTGATCCGGATAACTTAACATCTCCTTGGATAAGTTTTCCCTTCTTATCTGGTGTTGGACATAAAGGAAACAGTAAATCCTTTGTCACATAAATTACTGACACTTAGCAAATTATGCTTCAAACCTTCGACTAGTGCAACTCTAGTGATTGATACACAGCCGTTGGTTAAAGTGCCATACCCAACAGTCTTTCCTTTGCTGTTGTCACCATATGAAACGGATGGACCTCGTTTTTCATTAACTTCTACAAGCAGAGTCTGATCACCCGTCATATGTCTGGAGCATCCACTATCGAGGATCCACTTGCTTTGATTGATCTTTAACTTCAAGTGATCCGGCAGTGCATTCCGGAGAGATGCTCCTGAAAGACAACAATTTACACTTTTGGTGCCCAAACTTGTTTCGGGCGGTTAGAAAGAAAGCAAGAATGTCATCGATTCCGGATTTGACTTTGCTAGGACTTTTAGCTCTCCAAGTTGACTTTAATTTGTTAGTTTCAGATGCTTCTTTTATTTGGGTTATCTTGGGAGAGACACTCCTTTGAGGTTTAGATTTTGTTTTGCTCGAAGAACCCTTTTTATTGAACTGATCTTTATTGGTACGAATTTGATTACAAAGCCAGTTATCAGATAAACTCCAACATTCATAGTGATAATGACCTATTTCCCTATAGGATGGAACAGACACTATAATGCGGAGTACAAACAGGGGGATACATGTCTCTTAGATTTTACGGACTTTTTTACTCGTTCCCTGTGGCCTAATCCATTGCGTTTGGGTGACGCGCTCTTGGCCCCTAGATGCGTCGGCCTTAGCCTTTCCTTTCTTTTTGGGTGCTACGGTTTTGACTTTAAGTGCGGCGGCCTTCCTTCATCATTAGTTACGGGTGCTACTTGCCGGGAAGTGCAATAATGACCTCGACTCCACGATCATAAACTATGGTGCCACGTGAAATGAAACCATCCAACAATTTAGACGTACTAACGGATATAAGTTGGTTAGTTTTGGAGTGAAATCCGGAGGACACTCAATAGCTTGAGCATTGGAGGTTCATGATTCGGAGCCTAGGCCCAGGTTTGACTCGAATATTATCCAGGATCGGTCCTAAATGAAGAGGCTATTTCCCCGGATTTAAGCCACTTATGATTTATTTCCTTTTCTGTTCAAGTTCATTCTCGAGTCTTTTACAATAACTTTTTAGGCCTGAGAGATTGGTATTTAGAGATGATTTTCAGCCCTTAGATCGTGATACCAAGCTTCTTTTCCTCGAAGTCGGCTATGCCTTTTTCAAGTCTAGTAATAGTAAATTCAAGACGTTTATTCGACTTTCCATATCTTTGTACATTTGAGTAATTATTAGTCTCTCATTCTTTTCATGATCACGTTCAGTAATAAGAGATTCTATTTTACTCATGATCTCGAGAGATAGAAGGTACCTCGGTATTTGCCATGAGGGCGGACGTTCGGCTTAGGAGTTGGCTCATCATCCGAGGATTCCTCCTCTTCTTCCGAGCCACTAATATACTTTGTCACGAACGCCTTCCTCTTGTTCTTGCCGTTGTCCGAGGTGGTACGTCGAGGAGTAACCTTGTCACTTTTCTCTGCCGTCTTAGATTTGGATCTGCATTCCTTGGCCCAGGTGACCGGGTTTCCCACAATTAAAGCATTCTTGGGAGCTCGACTCCGATCGCTCCTTCCTTTTTGGATGATGAGGGGGCCTCTTCTGAATCCTTTTACTTTTCTGAAGGAATCGTTCAAAGGATTTGACAAGAAGAGCTATTTCCTCTTCTAACGTCCGAGTCGAATTCTCCGACTCATCCGTATCATCCTCTTGATGATTACTTGGAGCATTCCGTAGCTTTGAAGGCTACCCCTTTTTCTTTCCGAGCTATTTTCTCATCACGGTCGGTGTATCTCGAATCTGACCTCATGAGTCCGAAGCTCTCCGTATATTTCTTCAAGGGCGAACGGCCGCTTTTTGTCGGCTGCATCCGGAGCTGCTTGGAGTAGTAGTGATCCGGCATGGATCGAAAGAACTTGTCATTGATTTGAGATCGAGTGTAGTGTTCATTGACAGTTTTTAGCTCTAGAATGAGCTTGCCGAATCTCCGATAGATGCTCTCAAGGGATTCACCAGGTTTGTGATTGAAACTCTTAAAGTTTTGTCCGAGAGCACATATCACGTTTTGCATCCGGACCGACTCCCCTCATAGAGGATTGTCGGTTTATCCCAGACGACTTTTGCTGTCGTGCAGCCCCTGGATGTTTGTGAAAGCCTCGTAATCCATAAACGATGTAACGTAAGCCAGAGCCTTTTCGCTAGCGCACCGCCAGGCTCTTTCATCGTTGGTAAGTTCGGCATCCGTCTTTGGCCTTCTAACTCCATGTTCTCCGATAGTCATCGGAATTGGAATCTCCTAATGAAGACAGGGCCACATGAGATGATCATGGCATACCATAAACATCTTCACGCGAGCTTTCCACCGGGAGAAAAGCTCGAGGTGTGAATTTGGGCGGTTTTGTCGAGTAAAACTAGAACTCCGTGGTCGAGGAGTGGAGGAGGCAACGAGGTTGAGGTGGGTCGACGTTTTCCTTCTTGCGCTCGATTCGGGATGGGCTCTTGTGCACCTCCGGAGTTAAGGCGAGTGTTGAATAGCATATTGCTTTCTTCGGCCATTGCTGAGAGTGAAAGAGTGGGATCTCTACTTAGAACAAATAGAACGTGCTCTGATACCACTTGATGGTCCCTTGGAGCCTAGAGGGAGGTGAATAGGCTCTTATCGAAACTCTTTTGATTCTCTTATGACACAACACTTATCTAGTTAAGTGATAGAACCACTGCGGAAGATAACCAGATAGTGGAAGTATTTTGTTTTATTATCAAAAGATAAATACAACAAAATAGAAGCAAGACTCTTTCACACTCTGTTTACAAAAGGATTCACACACTAGCCTATATTATGTCTTTGAACTCTTGTGCATACACAGGGTTGATTCAGGCTCGCTCGCACACACACACATTTTCAAATGTATAAGTATTAATATTTATAAAAACATTCCTAAGAGACAACCTTGGAACTTGTAGTTCCGGAATGCGTTCAACACTAACTATTCCTCGGTAATCTCTCTACCTTGATATTTGTAGTTTGTGGAGATCAAGATCTTGGGTTTGAAGAGTATAAGTGCCTTTGTGAGTTCCCAAGTATAATTAAAGTTGTGTCCACATATCCGGGTGATCCACGTGTAAGATTCTTCAGTTCTAAAAGCCGCCATATGTGGGACCCTCGGTACCCCATCGGCATCCCGCCACATATGGGACCTGGGTTAACTCCCACATAGGGGACCTGCGGCTCGGCACCCTATGTGGGACCCTCGGTTGACCCAACCACTTTACCACCAAACCCACACATGTAAATGATACACCAAGTACCCTAAAGGTAGTGTTCATTACAACCACACGAACATTTAAATTGATAAGTCGGGTATAGTGTACCACAAATGACAATGTAATGGGAATAGAAAGTCAAATCCACATCAAAATAACCAACTAAGAACATCAAACAAAAATCATAATTACTATTTAACCCTAAATGTTTAAATATTAATAGGCATAGATATCGAAATTATAATACTAACATATATATATATATACATATATATATATATATATATAATAACCTCAAGTTTTGTACTACAGCCCAACATACATATATATATGCATATGTATGTTGTTGTTATTGTTTTTTTTGTTTTTTTTTTTTTTTTAGGCATGGACCGGCCCAAGGGCGACCGGTCCATCACGCCTAGCCCGTTGGGGTTGGTGCGAAGCCGCACGCAAGCGCTCGCTGCTTAGGCCGCACAGCCTAGCCAGACCTAGGGCGGCATGGGTGCCGCCCCCTCCTCCCTCTCGTCCGGGCAGGTGAACACGCGCGAGGGGCACGGCGACGGCGAGCCCACCCGCGGTGGTGCCTGCCGCCCACCTTCTTCGTCTCCTCCGCGCGGAGAGCACGGGTACCCTCCACCGGGACGGCCGTTGCGCTGGCCCTCATCCATCTCCCTCCGCGCCGGCTCACGGGTCGATCTCAAGGACGGGGGCCGCCGTCCCATCTCCTCCTCTACACACCGGCGTGGCGCACGTCCACAAAGAACGTCGTACACGAATATAACCATATATGTGTGTGTATATATTTTTATATATATATATATATATATATATATTCATATAAGGATTCATACACCAATTTTTACTATGTTCATGAGATCGGAATCAAGGAGCAGGAAAACACCCCACCGGATTCAAGCTCCGAGGGCAAGAACACGGGTGATATCAATTATGTTTCCCCTAGATGCAAAGAATATAGGGTTTACCCTAGGTTTCCCTCTATTTATACTAATATGAGTTCATTTGATTAATAATTATAATAATAACAGTAATAATAATAATAATTCATTATAAGAATTAATCCTAATTAATTATATTAACAAAAATAAAATCTAATATTTAAGATACTTACACTAATAATCGTCACATTCATTATTATCAATATCCTATAAGAAATACCGCTTAACTTAAACAATTCAAATAACCATATCAATAATTATAGTATTTAATAATAAACTCAACAAATTAAAATCACTATATTATAGAATAATAACTCAACGCTCACGTTGAGGTCAGTTTCCGAATAAATATTCAAACTATTGGGCTAATTTCCAACCCCACCCAAGTACGGGTCTTTACATCTCCTCCTTAAGACTTTTCGTCCTCGAAAATAAACAATATGCAAGAAAACCAACACATGCGAGCCCACAATGCCCAGGATAGATCACACAATATAACAGGACATCTCAAACACATTGCAACCTCAAAACACATCTCAATAAAAATACAAATACTAGTTTACAAGTACAAATACAAATACACCAAATCATGAACCAAAAGAAAACACATCACTATGGCCACCTCCCACCCTTAAGATTGTTCGTCCTCGAACAACTCGGGTGCTATACGCACATCACGGACTCACGTTCCCATGTCTCCTCCTCAATGCCATGGTGCTGCCACAAGCGCGAACCAATGGAATAGCATGACCACGCAAAGCTTCTCCCACCGATCTACGATACGGATAGGGGCCTCAACAACGGACATATCATCCTCAATGTCTAACGTCCCCCAATCAATCACGTGAGTGGGGTCGGGGATGATACTTCCTCAATCGGGACACGTGGAACACATTGTGCACCCGACTCAATCGCGGTGGCAATGCTAACCGTGGCTACAGGCCCCACACGAGCTATAACCTCAAATGGACCAATGAAATGGGGAGAGAGTTTGGAACCTCTCCCAAAGCTCCGATGTCCACCCGTGGAGAGACACGGAGAAACACATGATCGCCCACAGAAAACTCCAAAGGTCGCCGCCGCCGATCTGCATAAGATTTCCGCGACTGCGGCGATAACAAGCGCCGACGAATCAACTTGACCTTCTCGGTAGCCTCTTGAACCAACTGTGGTCCCAAGAGAGCTGCCTCTCCTACCTCGAGTCCAACACAAGGGTGAGCGGCACGGCCTGCCATACAACGCCTCAAAAGGGCCATCCCAATGGATGCTTGATAATTGTTGTTGTAGGCAAACTCCACCAAAGGAAGATGAGTTGCCCACGACCCCAAAATCTAGCACACGGGCCCGCAACATGTCCTCCATGGTCCTGATTCGTCCTCTCGGTCCCGACCATCGGTCTCGGGGTGAAAAGCGGTACTCAAGTGAAGCTTGGTCCCCATAGCCTCCTTGAACCGCCAAAAACGGAAGTGAACCTCGAATCCCGGTCGAGAGACAACCGATGATGGTACTCCATGAAGTCTCACAATCTTGTTCATGTATAGACGACTCGAGGTCCCAATAGTCCTCGCCGCAACAAGCAAGGAAATGGGCCGACTTTGTGAGCCAATCCACAATCACCCAAATCATATCTTTTCTCTTTGTGGTGGGTGGAAGACCAGTCACAAAATCCATCGCTATGTGGTCCCACTTCCACTCGGCCTGGGCAATGGCTATAACATGCTCCTGGCCGCTAATGCTCGCCTTCACTTGCCGACACGTGAGGCACCACGAAACAAAGGCAGCCACATCGCCACCAAAAATGTCCCCGAAGCGCATGGTACATCTTCGTACCCCTGGATGCACAATAACTCTAGACTGGTAAAACTCCCTCATCACCTCATCCCCGAGAGAAGAAGCCACTACATTACCCTTGCTCGGGGTATAGGCAAGAGTAAAGTCAAAGGTCCGCAAATACTCAACCCATCTCCTCTTGCACTCAAATTCAAGTCCTTCGAGTGAAGATGTCTGAAGGCTCTTGTGATCGAAAAACACTACAAACTTTTCCCCCAAAAGGTAATGTTGCCAACTCTTCAGGCAAAGATGACGGCCGCCAACTCAAGATCATGAGTAGGATAATTTTGCTCATGAGGCTTCAGATGCCTCGACCCATAAGCTACCATTGTGCTCCCTGCATAGCACACACCCCAAACCAACCCTGGATGCATCACAATATACCTCATATGAAATATCCTCCCGAGAGTAACCTCAACACCGGTGCAATGGTCAAACGGGTTTTGAGAGCCTCAAATGCCCCTGCGACACTTGTCGATCCACTCAAACTTCACTCCCTTCCAGTCAACGCCGTCATAGGAGGCGCCAACGAGAGAATCCCTCTACAAAACGACGGTAGTAGCTGCCAAGCCAAGAAACTATGAATCTCGAAACGTTGGTTGGCCTCTCCCATGATGACACCGCCTCAATCTTGGTGGGTCCACTCTAACCCTTCGGTGACACTCGTGGCCAAGAAAATGGACCTCCTGCATCCAAAACTCGCATTTTCTAAACTTAGCAAACAACCGCTGATCCCTCAAGGTTTGCAACACTTGTTGCCAGATGTTCCACATGCTCCCTCTCGGTCTTGGAATATACCAAGATATCGTCTATAAACACCACCACGAACGAGTCTAAGTATGGGGCAAAGACTTGGTCCATCAAATCGCATAAACACCGCCGGCACATTAGTGAGTCCGAAAGGCATCATTACCCACTCATAGTGCCCATACCGCACCGAGTGCCGTCTTAGGGATGTCCTCCTCCCTAACCCTTAACTGGTGATACCCCAATCGTAGATCTATCTTGGAAAACCACCGGGCCCCACTCAACGGGTCGAACAGGTCATCTATCCGAGGCAACGATACTTGTTCTTCACGATCACCAAATTCGGCTCTTGTAATCAATGCAGAGGCGAGCGTGCCATCCGCCTTCTTTGCAAAGAGCACCGGAGCACCCCAGGGTGAGGTACTCGGTCCGATATACCCCTGGTCCACCAACGCCTCTGTTGCCTCTGGAGCTCCTCGGCTCAGATGGTCCCATCCGATAAGCCACTTGGGATATCGGACCCGTCCCCAGTACCAACTCAATGGTGAACTCTACACTCCTCTTAGGAGGTAAACTTCTCAACTCGTCAGAAAAGACATCCCGAAATTGGTCAACAACGGTGGCCACACTCTCTTATCCACTTTCCCCTCCTCGACAAGGTCAAGGCTGCCAACTCGGTGGGTAATGGCACCCCACTGTCCCAACACGGCCCGCCCGACTCGCCTCACAATCCCACTCCCTGCGGGGTGCAAGAGGTCCCGCGGGTGTCACGAAGGATACACGCCGCCGATAACAATCTATCTTGGCCTAAAAGCCATAAGCCAATCCATACCCAAGATCGGATCAAAAGTACGCAAGGGCAATACATGCGGGTCGAAGCTCGGCTCCACACTTCCATGGTTAACACACGATCCACGGCAAACACGCCGCACCTCAATCATACCCTCCACTGGAGACTCAACAACTAGGGCTTCTTGCCTCCACACAAGCTAACCCCAAGCTATTTATTACAAGCTCGTGAACAAAAGAACATGATGCACCCGTATCGAAAAGAACAGAAGCTAATGTACGGGAGATCAAAGGGGTACCTCTAACCACCGATGGTCTTGCTCCACCCTCGGCCGGTGGGGGTGGTAGCTCGGCCCTCCTCCGTGTACGTCGCCTCCAGCGCAAACACCCTCCCTTGGCCCGTGCCACTGGTCGGCTCACTCCTGGGCGCTTCCCGCCATAGCTGCCTCCGGCCCGGTTCTTGGCGCTCTTGCCTCCCCCGAGGTCGGGTGCGGCTAGATCTGCTTGGCTAGCTTTGCCACCGATGGGCTGGCCTCTCCGTTGGACGCGGAAACTAGCATCACTCCTCATGCTTTGGATGCCACGCCTCTGCTCCCTGATGCTACTCCTGCACTTTGGCTCAAGTGGCCCTCTCTGCACGCTGTTGCACCGCCGGTCCTTCTTGGGACATTCCCTCTTAAAATGACCTTGCCCCCACAACAAAGACAACCGCCGAGGAGACCTCCTCGCTGAACCTCCTCGCCCACTACCGCCAGGGTGAACCTCCCCGGGTTCGCGGATGGTAGACCCTCACTGCTGGAAAGAACCACTATCTCTCTCCTCGATCTTGGGCCTCTTGGACCTAGAATCGCGGTCGAGACCCACCTTGCACGGCGACCCTGGTGGACTACCTCCCATCATCCAGTTCCTCTCGGCTATGCGTGTTGTCTCGACAACCTCGGCATAGGTCCTCAAACGCAGAATCGCCACCCTCTGCTTAGAGGCGGCTCGAGACTCCAAGGTGAACTTGTGGGCCTTCGGGTCCTCCTTTGCCACGATCTCGGGGGCAAACCTACTCGAGGCTCCGGAACTCCCGCTCATACTTGGCACCGTCTTTGATCCTTGCTTGGTGCCAAATTCTTCTCTCTTCCGCCATCTCAAGGACTCGAGGAAAACTCATCGTGGAAGAGTTGCAAGAACTCCTCCCACGAAGATAAGCGCACCGCACGGCTCCCCGCGACACTCTGCCACCACTCCGCAGCATTCCCCTCTAGCTGCCGAATGGCCGGCCTCACCTTATCCTCCTCCCGAGGGTAGGAGAAAAGGAAAACACATGCTCAATTTGCCTCGACCAGAGTGCTCGGCCACCACGGATTCCTCTTCTCCCTTGAACCTTGGAGGCTGTTCCTTTCGGAACCGTGTCACCACGTCATCCTCTACACGAATCGGTATACCACTCGGCGAACCCTCACGCTCATGGGGTAGCTCCCCCACTGGTGGTGGTAGTGGTGGCACCACTGTGGGCTGCCGTCTCACGGCGCACCTCCTCCCGTACCTCTTCTTGGGATACCCTCCCTCGGCTCTTGGACTTCCGGCGCGGATGCCCTCACGTAGGCGTACCGCAACAATGCATGTCCTCCAACGGACTGCTCCCTAGCACCGGACCCTCATGGGCGGATGACTCATCGACCACTGCCCCGATCCTGAGTCACTTTCCTCGGTGGCATTCTTATTACATGAAGTAAGAAGCACAAATGTCGAACGGCATTCGACAATTATCGGGTTTCACTACCTTTACCCCATTATCAAGTCAAGTAGTACATGGCATCACGGACATTTTTATACTTGCACCAATCAACATTGCACACAGTTAAATAAACAAGGACCTTTTCTTGTAGTCATGCTCAAGGTACTTCAAGTAAAATCGAGTTGCACAATTCACACCTTATCACATTACTCACATTTTTCTTTTATCACAATTACAATTTTAACAGTATCCACACCTTCACCTGACAACAATGCAACTAGTGCCCTAATGCTTAATGCATGCAAATCTACCTCAGTCCGGACTACCCCAAGTACACTTAGAGGCTCCAAGAGGACCGTGTTGATCAGGCACATCCCCTCCGGGTTCCTCGAAAGGACTCAAGATAACCGGATCCGCCCACTACCCTAGGCCAACTAAACCATGCTCCGATACCATATTGTCACGCCCGGTTTTCCAACCTGAGGAGACGGCGTGACCCTCCCTTTACCCGGGTTTGGATAAAGGGGGAGAATACAACTTACACTTCACATTTTATTTTAGAGACCAAAATCACATAATCAATAAATTCAAACCACATGCCTTTATTATGTTTCAAACTCCATTACAATATCTCCTTTGACGTTACAAGGCCTCAACGAAATTACATAACACAAATAACATAAAACAAAGCCACAAAACGAACTCTTCCACCTTGGTGTTCCCACCTAACGCCGTAAGTTCCGCAAGAAAACACACCACGGAAGGAGGGAGTGAGCAACCACGGCTCAGTAGGGATCATGTCTCCCCAACCCATCCCATGCTCCTACCATCTATATGAAGAAGTGCTCAAGTGCGGTGTCGTGGCAATTATATTCCTGGACGGATCATAATCTTATACTATACATAGCAAGCCACAAACAAACACGACCATTGCCACAAAACTCTTCCGGTCGGTCCAGCCGATAACTCGACCTCTCGGGCTCCACGGTCGGTCTCACGGGACATTAACCTCAAACTTTCTTGGGCTCCTTAGTCAGTCCAGCGACATTAACTCGACCTCTCGGGCTCCATGGTAAATCCCACGGACATTAACTCGACCTCTCGGGCTCCACAGTACACAAGCATTGCCTCGGCCTCTCGGGCTTCTTAGGCTCCACAAGAGCATTGCCTCGGCCTCTCGGGCTTCTTAGGCTCCACGGCACGACAACGACACTTAACACTTAAAGATGCATAGCCACACCGGCATAAC
>JAKCVP010000041.1:0-51255 GCA_023512835.1 Taxillus chinensis
CTCGTGTTGCACCCTTTTTTTTTAATTTTTTTATTATTTTAACGAGTTATGTAGAACGTTTTATTGTAAAATGTGTTTGTTTGAACGATACTATTATTATATAGAGTGGCGCCGAGTCGTTGACGGGTGCGATCATACCTGAATGACTGCCTAGGATCCCGTGACTCCCGATTAAGCGTGCTTGGGCGAGTAGTACTAGGATGGGTGACCTCTTGGGAAGTCCTCGTGTTGCACCCTTTTTTTTAATTTTTTTATTATTTTAACGAGTTATGTGGAACGTTTTATTTAAAAATGTGTTTGTTTGAACGATACTATAATTATATAGAGTGGCGGCACATTAGTTGACGGGTGCGATCATACCGGCATGACATGCGCCGGATCCCATCAGAACTCTCCGGTTAAGCGTGCTTGGGCGAGAGTAGTACTAGGATGGGTGACCTCTTGGGAAGTCCTCGTGTTGCACCCTTTTTTTTTAATTTTTATTATTTTAACGAGTTATGTGGAACGTTTTATTGAAAAATGTGTTTGTTTGAGCGATCTTATAATTATATAGAGTGGCGCGAGATTAGTTGAAGGTGCGATCATACCGGCATTAATGCGCAGGATCCCATGAACTCCATGATTAAGCGTGCTTGGGCGAGTAGTACTAGGATGGGTGACCTCTTGGGAAGTCCTCGTGTTGCACCCTTTTTTTTAATTTTTTTATTATTTTAACGAGTTATGTGGAACGTTTTATTGAAAAATGTGTTTGTTTGAACGATACTATAATTATATAGAGTGGCGGCCAGTTAGTTGACGGGTGCGATCATACGGCATTAATGCACCGGATCCCGTGAACTCATGATTAAGCGTGCTTGAGAGAGTAGTACTAGGATGGGTGACCTCTTGGGAAGTCCTCGTGTTGCACCCTTTTTTTAATTTTTTTATTATTTTAACGAGTTATGTGGAACGTTTTATTGAAAAATGTGTTTGTTTGAACGATACTATAATTATATAGAGTGGCGGGACATTAGTTGACGGGTGCGATCATACCGGCATTAATGCACGGATCCCATGAGAACTCACTCGATTAAGCGTGCTTGGGCGAGTAGTACTAGGATGGGTGACCTCTTGGGAAGTCCTCGTGTTGCACCCCTTTTTTTTAATTTTTTTATTATTTTAACGAGTTATGTGGAACGTTTTATTGAAAAATGTGTTTGTTTGAACGATACTATAATTATATAGAGTGGCGGCCGATTAGTTGACGGGTGCGATCATACCGGCATTAATGCACCGGATCCCGTCGAACTCATGATTAAGCGTGCTTGGGCGAGAGTAGTACTAGGATGGGTGACCTCTTGGGAAGTCCTCGTGTTGCACCTTTTTTTTTTAATTTTTTTATTATTTTAACGAGTTATGTGGAACGTTTTATTGAAAAATGTGTTTGTTTGAACGATACTATAATTATATAGAGTGGCGGCGATTAGTTGTGGGTGCGATCATACCGGCGTTAATGCACCGGATCCCGTCGAGAACTCATGATTAAGCGTGCTTGGGCGAGAGTAGTACTAGGATGGGTGACCTCTTGGGAAGTCCTCGTGTTGCCCTTTTTTTTTTAATTTTTTTATTATTTTAACGAGTTATGTGGAACGTTTTATTGAAAAATGTGTTTGTTTGAACGATACTATAATTATATAGAGTGGCGGCGGATTAGTTGACGGGTGCGATCATACCGGCATGAATGCCGGATCCCATCGGAACTCGCGATTAAGCGTGCTTGGGCGAGAGTAGTACTAGGATGGGTGACCTCTTGGGAAGTCCTCGTGTTGCACCCTTTTTTTTTTAATTTTTTTATTATTTTAACGAGTTATGTGGAACGTTTTATTGAAAAATGTGTTTGTTTGAACGATACTATAATTATATAGAGTGGCGCGAGATTAGTTGACGGGTGCGATCATACCGGCATTAATGCCGGATCCCATCGGAACTCCGCGATTAAGCGTGCTTGGCGCGAGTAGTACTAGGATGGGTGACCTCTTGGGAAGTCCTCGTGTTGCACCTCTTTTTTTAATTTTTTTATTATTTTAACGAGTTATGTGGAACGTTTTATTGAAAAATGTGTTTGTTTGAACGATACTATAATTATATAGAGTGGCGCCAGATTAGTTGACGGGTGCGATCATACCGGCATTAATGCACCGGATCCCATCGAACTCATGAGTTAAGCGTGCTTGGGCGAGAGTAGTACTAGGATGGGTGACCTCTTGGGAAGTCCTCGTGTTGCGCCCTTTTTTTTTAATTTTTTTATTATTTTAACGAGTTATGTGGAACGTTTTATTGAAAAATGTGTTTGTTTGAACGATACTATAATTATATAGAGTGGCGGCGGATTAGTTGACGGGTGCGATCATACCGGCATTAATGCACCGGATCCCATCGAACTCCGCGATTAAGCGTGCTTGGGCGGAGTAGTACTAGGATGGGTGACCTCTTGGGAAGTCCTCGTGTTGCACCCTTTTTTTTTAATTTTTTTATTATTTTAACGAGTTATGTGGAACGTTTTATTGAAAAATGTGTTTGTTTGAACGATACTATAATTATATAGAGTGGCGGCGGATTAGTTGACGGGTGCGATCATACCGGCATTAATGCACGGATCCCGTCGAACTCCGGAAGCGTGCGGCGGGCGCTTGGCGGAGTAGTACTAGGATGGGTGACCTCTTGGGAAGTCCTCGTGTTGCACCCTTTTTTTTTAATTTTTTTTATTATTTTAACGAGTTATGTGGAACGTTTTATTGAAAAATGTGTTTGTTTGAACGATACTATAATTATATAGAGTGGCGGCGAGATTAGTTGACGGGTGCGATCATACCGGCATTAATGCACCGGATCCCATCAGAACTCCGTGATTAAGCGTGCTTGGGCGAGAGTAGTACTAGGATGGGTGACCTCTTGGGAAGTCCTCGTGTTGCGCCCTTTTTTTTTTTAATTTTTTTATTATTTTAACGAGTTATGTGGAACGTTTTATTGAAAAATGTGTTTGTTTGAGCGATACTATAATTATATAGAGTGGCGGCGGATTAGTTGACGGGTGCGATCATACCGGCATTAATGCACCGGATCCCGTCGAACTCCGTGATTAAGCGTGCTTGGGCGAGAGTAGTACTAGGATGGGTGACCTCTTGGGAAGTCCTCGTGTTGCACCCTTTTTTTTTTAATTTTTTTATTATTTTAACGAGTTATGTGGAACGTTTTATTGAAAAATGTGTTTGTTTGAACGATACTATAATTATATAGAGTGGCGCGAGATTAGTTGACGGGTGCGATCATACCGGCATTAATGCCCCGGATCCCGTCGAACTCCGCGATTAAGCGTGCTTAGGCGAGAGTAGTACTAGGATGGGTGACCTCTTGGGAAGTCCTCGTGTTGCACCTTTTTTTTTAATTTTTTTATTATTTTAACGAGTTATGTGGAACGTTTTATTGAAAAATGTGTTTGTTTGAACGATACTATAATTATATAGAGTGGCGGCGGATTAGTTGACGGGTGCGATCATACCGGCATTAATGCCCCGGATCCCATCGAACTCCGTGATTAAGCGTGCTTAGGCAGAGTAGTACTAGGATGGGTGACCTCTTGGGAAGTCCTCGTGTTGCACCCTTTTTTTTTTAATTTTTTTTATTATTTTAACGAGTTATGTGGAACGTTTTATTGAAAAATGTGTTTGTTTGAACGATACTATAATTATATAGAGTGGCGGCGAGATTAGTTGACGGGTGCGATCATACCGGCATTAATGCCCGGATCCCATCCGAACTCCGCGATTAAGCGTGCTTGGGCGAGAGTAGTACTAGGATGGGTGACCTCTTAGGAAGTCCTCGTGTTGCACCCTTTTTTTTTAATTTTTTTATTATTTTAACGAGTTATGTGGAACGTTTTATTGAAAAATGTGTTTGTTTGAACGATACTATAATTATATAGAGTGGCGGCGAGATTAGTTGACGGGTGCGATCATACCGGCATTAATGCACCGGATCCCATCGAACTCCGTGATTAAGCGTGCTTGGGCGAGAGTAGTACTAGGATGGGTGACCTCTTGGGAAGTCCTCGTGTTGCACCCTTTTTTTTTTAATTTTTTTATTATTTTAACGAGTTATGTGGAACGTTTTATTGAAAAATGTGTTTGTTTGAACGATACTATAATTATATAGAGTGGCGGCGATTAGTTGCAGGTGCGATCATACCGGCATTAATGCCGGATCCCATCGGAACTCCCCGGTTAAGCGTGCTTAGGCGAGAGTAGTACTAGGATGGGTGACCTCTTGGGAAGTCCTCGTGTTGCACCCTTTTTTTTAATTTTTTTATTATTTTAACGAGTTATGTGGAGCGTTTTATTGAAAAATGTGTTTGTTTGAACGATACTATAATTATATAGAGTGGCGGCGGATTAGTTGACGGGTGCGATCATACCGGCATTAATGCACCGGATCCGTCGGAACTCCGCGATTAAGCGTGCTTAGGCGAGAGTAGTACTAGGATGGGTGACCTCTTAGGAAGTCCTCGTGTTGCACCCTTTTTTTTTTAATTTTTTTATTATTTTAACGAGTTATGTGGAACGTTTTATTGAAAAATGTGTTTGTTTGAACGATACTATAATTATATAGAGTGGCGGCGGATTAGTTGACGGGTGCGATCATACCGGCATTAATGCACCGGATCCCATCGAACTCCGCGATTAAGCGTGCTTAGGCGAGAGTAGTACTAGGATGGGTGACCTCTTAGGAAGTCCTCGTGTTGCACCCTTTTTTTTTTAATTTTTTTATTATTTTAACGAGTTATGTGGAACGTTTTATTGAAAAATGTGTTTGTTTGAGCGATCCTATAATTATATAGAGTGGCGGCGGATTAGTTGCAGGTGCGATCATACCGGCATTAATGCCCGGATCCCGTAGAACTCCGCGATTAAGCGTGCTTGGGCGAAAGTAGTACTAGGATGGGTGACCTCTTAGGAAGTCCTCGTGTTGCACCCTTTTTTTTTTAATTTTTTTATTATTTTAACGAGTTATGTGGAACGTTTTATTGAAAAATGTGTTTGTTTGAGCGATCCTATAATTATATAGAGTGGCGGCGGATTAGTTGACGGGTGCGATCATACCGGCATTAATGCACCGGATCCCGTCGAACTCCTGATTAAGCGTGCTTAGGCGAGTAGTACTAGGATGGGTGACCTCTTAGGAAGTCCTCGTGTTGCGCCTTTTTTTTTTTAATTTTTTTATTATTTTAACGAGTTATGTGGAACGTTTTATTGAAAAATGTGTTTGTTTGAACGATCCTATAATTATATAGAGTGGCGGCGATTAGTTGCGGGTGCGATCATACCGGCATTAATGCCCGGATCCCGTCGAACTCCGTGATTAAGCGTGCTTGGGCGAGAGTAGTACTAGGATGGGTGACCTCTTGGGAAGTCCTCGTGTTGCACCCTTTTTTTTTAATTTTTTTATTATTTTAACGGTTATGTGGAACGTTTTATTGAAAAATGTGTTTGTTTGAGCGATACTATAATTATATAGAGTGGCGGCGGATTAGTTGACGGGTGCGATCATACCGGCATTAATGCACCGGATCCCGTCGAACTCCGTGATTAAGCGTGCTTAGGCAGAGTAGTACTAGGATGGGTGACCTCTTGGGAAGTCCTCGTGTTGCGCCTTTTTTTTTTTAATTTTTTTATTATTTTAACGAGTTATGTGGAACGTTTTATTGAAAAATGTGTTTGTTTGAACGATACTATAATTATATAGAGTGGCGGCGATTAGTTGACAGGTGCGATCATACCGGCATTAATGCACCGGATCCCATCGGAACTCCGTGATTAGCGTGCTTAGGCGAGTAGTACTAGGATGGGTGACCTCTTGGGAAGTCCTCGTGTTGCGCCCTTTTTTTTAATTTTTTTATTATTTTAACGAGTTATGTGGAGCGTTTTATTGAAAAATGTGTTTGTTTGAACGATACTATAATTATATAGAGTGGCGGCGATTAGTTGACGGGTGCGATCATACCGGCATTAATGCCGGATCCCGTCGAACTCCATGATTAAGCGTGCTTAGGCAAGTAGTACTAGGATGGGTGACCTCTTGGGAAGTCCTCGTGTTGCGCCCTTTTTTTTTAATTTTTTTATTATTTTAACGAGTTATGTGGAACGTTTTATTGAAAAATGTGTTTGTTTGAACGATACTATAATTATATAGAGTGGCGGCGATTAGTTGCTGGTGCGATCATACCGGCATTAATGCCCCGGATCCCGTCGAACTCCGCGATTAAGCGTGCTTGGCGAGAGTAGTACTAGGATGGGTGACCTCTTGGGAAGTCCTCGTGTTGCACCTTTTTTTTTTTAATTTTTTTATTATTTTAACGAGTTATGTGGAACGTTTTATTGAAAAATGTGTTTGTTTGAACGATACTATAATTATATAGAGTGGCGGCGGATTAGTTGACGGGTGCGATCATACCGGCATTAATGCACCGGATCCCGTCGAACTCCGCGATTAAGCGTGCTTAGGCAAAGTAGTACTAGGATGGGTGACCTCTTGGGAAGTCCTCGTGTTGCACCCTTTTTTTTTAATTTTTTTATTATTTTAACGAGTTATGTGGAACGTTTTATTGAAAAATGTGTTTGTTTGAACGATACTATAATTATATAGAGTGGCGGCGGATTAGTTGCGGGTGCGTCATACCGGCATTAATGCACCGGATCCCGTCGAACTCCGCGATTAAGCGTGCTCAGGCAGAGTAGTACTAGGATGGGTGACCTCTTGGGAAGTCCTCGTGTTGCACCCTTTTTTTTTTAATTTTTTTATTATTTTAACGAGTTATGTGGAACGTTTTATTGAAAAATGTGTTTGTTTGAACGATACTATAATTATATAGAGTGGCGGCGGATTAGTTGCGGGTGCGATCATACCGGCATTAATGCACCGGATCCCGTCGAACTCCGTGATTAAGCGTGCTTGGGCGAGAGTAGTACTAGGATGGGTGACCTCTTGGGAAGTCCTCGTGTTGCGCCCTTTTTTTTTAATTTTTTTATTATTTTAACGGTTATGTGGAACGTTTTATTGAAAAATGTGTTTGTTTGAACGATACTATAATTATATAGAGTGGCGGCGATTAGTTGACTGGTGCGATCATACCGGCATTAATGCACCGGATCCCGTCGAACTCCGCTGATTAAGCGTGCTTGGGCGAGAGTAGTACTAGGATGGGTGACCTCTTGGGAAGTCCTCGTGTTGCGCCCTTTTTTTTTTTAATTTTTTTATTATTTTAACGAGTTATGTGGAACGTTTTATTGAAAAATGTGTTTGTTTGAGCGATACTATAATTATATAGAGTGGCGGCGGATTAGTTGCGGGTGCGATCATACCGGCATTAATGCCCGGATCCCGTGAACTCCTGATTAAGCGTGCTTGGGCGAGGTAGTACTAGGATGGGTGACCTCTTGGGAAGTCCTCGTGTTGCACCCTTTTTTTTTAATTTTTTTATTATTTTAACGAGTTATGTGGAGCGTTTTATTGAAAAATGTGTTTGTTTGAACGATACTATAATTATATAGAGTGGCGGCAGTTAGTTGACGGGTGCGATCATACCGGCATTAATGCCCGGATCCCATCGGAACTCCGTGGTTAAGCGTGCTTAGGCGGGTAGTACTAGGATGGGTGACCTCTTGGGAAGTCCTCGTGTTGCGCCTTTTTTTTTTAATTTTTTTATTATTTTAACGAGTTATGTGGAACGTTTTATTGAAAAATGTGTTTGTTTGAACGATACTATAATTATATAGAGTGGCGGCGGATTAGTTGACGGGTGCGATCATACCGGCATTAATGCCAGGATCCCATCGAACTCCGTGATTAAGCGTGCTTGGGCGAGAGTAGTACTAGGATGGGTGACCTCTTGGGAAGTCCTCGTGTTGCGCCCTTTTTTTTTTAATTTTTTTATTATTTTAACGAGTTATGTGGAACGTTTTATTGAAAAATGTGTTTGTTTGAACGATACTATAATTATATAGAGTGGCGGCAGATTAGTTGCGGGTGCGTCATACCGGCATTAATGCGCCGGATCCCGTCGAACTCCGTGATTAAGCGTGCTTAGGCGAGAGTAGTACTAGGATGGGTGACCTCTTGGGAAGTCCTCGTGTTGCGCCCTTTTTTTTTTAATTTTTTTATTATTTTAACGAGTTATGTGGAACGTTTTATTGAAAAATGTGTTTGTTTGAACGATACTATAATTATATAGAGTGGCGCGGTTAGTTGCGGGTGCGATCATACCGGCATTAATGCCCGGATCCCGTCGAACTCCTGATTAAGCGTGCTTAGGCGAGTAGTACTAGGATGGGTGACCTCTTGGGAAGTCCTCGTGTTGCACCCTTTTTTTTTTAATTTTTTTATTATTTTAACGGTTATGTGGAACGTTTTATTGAAAAATGTGTTTGTTTGAACGATACTATAATTATATAGAGTGGCGGCGAATTAGTTGACGGGTGCGATCATACCGGCATTAATGCCCGGATCCCGTCGAACTCCGCGATTAAGCGTGCTTAGGCAAAGTAGTACTAGGATGGGTGACCTCTTGGGAAGTCCTCGTGTTGCGCCCTTTTTTTTTTAATTTTTTTATTATTTTAACGAGTTATGTGGAACGTTTTATTGAAAAATGTGTTTGTTTGAACGATCCTATAATTATATAGAGTGGCGGCGGATTAGTTGCGGGTGCGATCATACCGGCATTAATGCCCGGATCCCATCGAACTCCGTGATTAAGCGTGCTTGGGCGAGAGTAGTACTAGGATGGGTGACCTCTTGGGAAGTCCTCGTGTTGCGCCCTTTTTTTTTAATTTTTTTATTATTTTAACGAGTTATGTGGAACGTTTTATTGAAAAATGTGTTTGTTTGAACGATACTATAATTATATAGAGTGGCGGCAGTTAGTTGACGGGTGCGATCATACCGGCATTAATGCCCGGATCCCGTCGAACTCCGTGATTAAGCGTGCTTAGGCGAGTAGTACTAGGATGGGTGACCTCTTGGGAAGTCCTCGTGTTGCGCCCCTTTTTTTTTAATTTTTTTTATTATTTTAACGAGTTATGTGGAACGTTTTATTGAAAAATGTGTTTGTTTGAACGATCCTATAATTATATAGAGTGGCGGCAGATTAGTTGCGGGTGCGATCATACCGGCGTTAATGCCCGGATCCCATCGAACTCCGCGATTAAGCGTGCTTAGGCGAGAGTAGTACTAGGATGGGTGACCTCTTGGGAAGTCCTCGTGTTGCGCCCTTTTTTTTTTAATTTTTTTATTATTTTAACGAGTTATGTGGAACGTTTTATTGAAAAATGTGTTTGTTTGAACGATACTATAATTATATAGAGTGGCGGCGGTTAGTTGCGGGTGCGATCATACCGGCGTTAATGCCGGATCCCGTCGAACTCCGTGATTAAGCGTGCTTGGGCGAGTAGTACTAGGATGGGTGACCTCTTGGGAAGTCCTCGTGTTGCGCCCTTTTTTTTTTAATTTTTTTATTATTTTAACGAGTTATGTGGAACGTTTTATTGAAAAATGTGTTTGTTTGAGCGATCCTATAATTATATAGAGTGGCGGCGATTAGTTGACGGGTGCGATCATACCGGCATTAATGCCCGGATCCCATCGAACTCATGATTAAGCGTGCTTAGGCAAGAGTAGTACTAGGATGGGTGACCTCTTGGGAAGTCCTCGTGTTGCGCCCTTTTTTTTTTAATTTTTTTATTATTTTAACGAGTTATGTGGAACGTTTTATTGAAAAATGTGTTTGTTTGAACGATACTATAATTATATAGAGTGGCGCGATTAGTTGCGGGTGCGTCATACCGGCATTAATGCACCGGATCCCGTCGAACTCGCGATTAAGCGTGCTTAGGCGAGAGTAGTACTAGGATGGGTGACCTCTTGGGAAGTCCTCGTGTTGCGCCCTTTTTTTTTTAATTTTTTTATTATTTTAACGAGTTATGTGGAGCGTTTTATTGAAAAATGTGTTTGTTTGAACGATCCTATAATTATATAGAGTGGCGGCGGATTAGTTGACGGGTGCGATCATACCGGCATTAATGCCCGGATCCCGTCGGAACTCCCCGATTAAGCGTGCTTAGGCAGAGTAGTACTAGGATGGGTGACCTCTTGGGAAGTCCTCGTGTTGCGCCCTTTTTTTTTTAATTTTTTTATTATTTTAACGAGTTATGTGGAACGTTTTATTGAAAAATGTGTTTGTTTGAGCGATACTATAATTATATAGAGTGGCGGCGATTAGTTGCGGGTGCGATCATACCGGCATTAATGCCCGGATCCCGTCGAACTCCGTGATTAAGCGTGCTTGGGCGAGAGTAGTACTAGGATGGGTGACCTCTTGGGAAGTCCTCGTGTTGCGCCCTTTTTTTTTTTAATTTTTTTATTATTTTAACGAGTTATGTGGAGCGTTTTATTGAAAAATGTGTTTGTTTGAACGATACTATAATTATATAGAGTGGCGGCGGATTAGTTGACGGGTGCGATCATACCGGCATTAATGCCCGGATCCCGTCGAACTCCCGATTAAGCGTGCTTGGCGAAAGTAGTACTAGGATGGGTGACCTCTTGGGAAGTCCTCGTGTTGCGCCCTTTTTTTTTTAATTTTTTTATTATTTTAACGAGTTATGTGGAGCGTTTTATTGAAAAATGTGTTTGTTTGAACGATACTATAATTATATAGAGTGGCGGCGGATTAGTTGCGGGTGCGATCATACCGGCATTAATGCCCGGATCCCATCGAACTCCGTGATTAAGCGTGCTTGGGCGAGAGTAGTACTAGGATGGGTGACCTCTTGGGAAGTCCTCGTGTTGCGCCCTTTTTTTTTTAATTTTTTTATTATTTTAACGAGTTATGTGGAACGTTTTATTGAAAAATGTGTTTGTTTGAACGATCCTATAATTATATAGAGTGGCGGCGATTAGTTGCGGGTGCGATCATACCGGCATTAATGCACCGGATCCCACGGAACTCCTGATTAAGCGTGCTTAGGCGAGGTAGTACTAGGATGGGTGACCTCTTAGGAAGTCCTCGTGTTGCACCTTTTTTTTTTAATTTTTTTATTATTTTAACGAGTTATGTGGAGCGTTTTATTGAAAAATGTGTTTGTTTGAGCGATACTATAATTATATAGAGTGGCGGCGGATTAGTTGACGGGTGCGATCATACCGGCATTAATGCCCCGGATCCCATCGGAACTCCGTGATTAAGCGTGCTTAGGCGAGAGTAGTACTAGGATGGGTGACCTCTTGGGAAGTCCTCGTGTTGCACCCTTTTTTTTTTAATTTTTTTATTATTTTAACGAGTTATGTGGAACGTTTTATTGAAAAATGTGTTTGTTTGAACGATCCTATAATTATATAGAGTGGCGCGGTTAGTTGCAGGTGCGATCATACCGGCATTAATGCACCGGATCCCGTCGAACTCGTGATTAAGCGTGCTTAGGCAGAGTAGTACTAGGATGGGTGACCTCTTGGGAAGTCCTCGTGTTGCGCCCTTTTTTTTTTTAATTTTTTTATTATTTTAACGAGTTATGTGGAGCGTTTTATTGAAAAATGTGTTTGTTTGAACGATCCTATAATTATATAGAGTGGCGGCGAGATTAGTTGCAGGTGCGATCATACCGGCTAATGCCCGGATCCCATCGGAACTCCGTGATTAAGCGTGCTTGGGCGAGAGTAGTACTAGGATGGGTGACCTCTTGGGAAGTCCTCGTGTTGCACCCTTTTTTTTTTAATTTTTTTATTATTTTAACGAGTTATGTGGAGCGTTTTATTGAAAAATGTGTTTGTTTGAACGATACTATAATTATATAGAGTGGCGGCAGATTAGTTGACGGGTGCGATCTACCGGCTTAATGCACCGGATCCCATCGGAACTCCGTGATTAAGCGTGCTTGGGCGAGGTAGTACTAGGATGGGTGACCTCTTGGGAAGTCCTCGTGTTGCGCCCTTTTTTTTTTAATTTTTTTATTATTTTAACGAGTTATGTGGAACGTTTTATTGAAAAATGTGTTTGTTTGAACGATCCTATAATTATATAGAGTGGCGGCGGATTAGTTGCGGGTGCGATCATACCGGCATTAATGCACCGGATCCCATCGAACTCCGTGATTAAGCGTGCTTGGGCGAGAGTAGTACTAGGATGGGTGACCTCTTGGGAAGTCCTCGTGTTGCGCCCTTTTTTTTTTTAATTTTTTTATTATTTTAACGAGTTATGTGGAACGTTTTATTGAAAAATGTGTTTGTTTGAACGATACTATAATTATATAGAGTGGCGGCATTAGTTGCGGGTGCGATCATACCGGCATTAATGCCCGGATCCCGTCGAACTCCACGGTTAAGCGTGCTTGGGCGAGAGTAGTACTAGGATGGGTGACCTCTTGGGAAGTCCTCGTGTTGCACCCCTTTTTTTTTAATTTTTTTATTATTTTAACGAGTTATGTGGAACGTTTTATTGAAAAATGTGTTTGTTTGAACGATACTATAATTATATAGAGTGGCGGCGATTAGTTGCGGGTGCGTCATACCGGCATTAATGCACGGATCCCGTCGAACTCCGTGTTAAGCGTGCTTAGGCCAGTAGTACTAGGATGGGTGACCTCTTGGGAAGTCCTCGTGTTGCGCCCTTTTTTTTTTTAATTTTTTTTATTATTTTAACGAGTTATGTGGAACGTTTTATTGAAAAATGTGTTTGTTTGAGCGATACTATAATTATATAGAGTGGCGGCGGATTAGTTGCGGGTGCGATCATACCGGCATTAATGCCCGGATCCCATCGAACTCCTGATTAAGCGTGCTTGGGCGAGAGTAGTACTAGGATGGGTGACCTCTTGGGAAGTCCTCGTGTTGCGCCCTTTTTTTTTTAATTTTTTTATTATTTTAACGAGTTATGTGGAACGTTTTATTGAAAAATGTGTTTGTTTGAACGATACTATAATTATATAGAGTGGCGGCGCGATTAGTTGCGGGTGCGATCATACCGGCATTAATGCACCGGATCCCATGAACTCCGTGATTAAGCGTGCTTGGGCGAGTAGTACTAGGATGGGTGACCTCTTGGGAAGTCCTCGTGTTGCACCCTTTTTTTTTAATTTTTTTATTATTTTAACGGTTATGTGGAACGTTTTATTGAAAAATGTGTTTGTTTGAACGATCCTATAATTATATAGAGTGGCGGCGGTTAGTTGCGGGTGCGATCATACCGGCATTAATGCACCGGATCCCGTCGAACTCCGTGATTAAGCGTGCTTAGGCAGAGTAGTACTAGGATGGGTGACCTCTTGGGAAGTCCTCGTGTTGCGCCCTTTTTTTTTTAATTTTTTTATTATTTTAACGAGTTATGTGGAACGTTTTATTGAAAAATGTGTTTGTTTGAACGATACTATAATTATATAGAGTGGCGGCGTTAGTTGCGGGTGCGATCATACCGGCATTAATGCACCGGATCCCGTCGAACTCCGTGATTAAGCGTGCTTAGGCGAGTAGTACTAGGATGGGTGACCTCTTAGGAAGTCCTCGTGTTGCGCCCTTTTTTTTTTAATTTTTTTATTATTTTAACGAGTTATGTGGAGCGTTTTATTGAAAAATGTGTTTGTTTGAACGATACTATAATTATATAGAGTGGCGGCAGATTAGTTGCGGGTGCGTCATACCGGCATTAATGCCGGATCCCGTCGAACTCCGTGATTAAGCGTGCTTGGGCGAGAGTAGTACTAGGATGGGTGACCTCTTGGGAAGTCCTCGTGTTGCGCCTTTTTTTTTTTTAATTTTTTTATTATTTTAACGAGTTATGTGGAACGTTTTATTGAAAAATGTGTTTGTTTGAACGATACTATAATTATATAGAGTGGCGGCGGATTAGTTGCGGGTGCGATCATACCGGCATTAATGCACCGGATCCCATCGAACTCCGTGATTAAGCGTGCTTGGGCAGAGTAGTACTAGGATGGGTGACCTCTTGGGAAGTCCTCGTGTTGCGCCTTTTTTTTTTAATTTTTTTATTATTTTAACGAGTTATGTGGAACGTTTTATTGAAAAATGTGTTTGTTTGAACGATACTATAATTATATAGAGTGGCGGCGGATTAGTTGCGGGTGCGATCATACCGGCATTAATGCCCGGATCCCATCGAACTCCACGATTAAGCGTGCTCAGGCGAGTAGTACTAGGATGGGTGACCTCTTGGGAAGTCCTCGTGTTGCGCCTTTTTTTTTTTAATTTTTTTATTATTTTAACGGTTATGTGGAACGTTTTATTGAAAAATGTGTTTGTTTGAACGATCCTATAATTATATAGAGTGGCGCCGTTAGTTGCGGGTGCGATCATACCGGCATTAATGCCCGGATCCCGTGAACTCCGTGATTAAGCGTGCTTAGGCGAGAGTAGTACTAGGATGGGTGACCTCTTGGGAAGTCCTCGTGTTGCGCCCTTTTTTTTTTTAATTTTTTTATTATTTTAACGAGTTATGTGGAACGTTTTATTGAAAAATGTGTTTGTTTGAACGATACTATAATTATATAGAGTGGCGGCGAGATTAGTTGCGGGTGCGATCATACCGGCTTAATGCCCGGATCCCGTGAACTCGTGATTAAGCGTGCTTAGGCGAGAGTAGTACTAGGATGGGTGACCTCTTGGGAAGTCCTCGTGTTGCGCCCTTTTTTTTTAATTTTTTTATTATTTTAACGAGTTATGTGGAACGTTTTATTGAAAAATGTGTTTGTTTGAGCGATACTATAATTATATAGAGTGGCGGCAGATTAGTTGCGGGTGCGTCATACCGGCATTAATGCCGGATCCCGTGAACTCCGCGATTAAGCGTGCTTAGGCGAGTAGTACTAGGATGGGTGACCTCTTGGGAAGTCCTCGTGTTGCGCCTTTTTTTTTTTAATTTTTTTATTATTTTAACGAGTTATGTGGAGCGTTTTATTGAAAAATGTGTTTGTTTGAACGATACTATAATTATATAGAGTGGCGGCCGGATTAGTTGCGGGTGCGATCATACCGGCATTAATGCACCGGATCCCATCGAACTCCGCAGTTAAGCGTGCTTGGGCGAGGTAGTACTAGGATGGGTGACCTCTTGGGAAGTCCTCGTGTTGCGCCTTTTTTTTTTAATTTTTTTATTATTTTAACGAGTTATGTGGAACGTTTTATTGAAAAATGTGTTTGTTTGAGCGATACTATAATTATATAGAGTGGCGCCGATTAGTTGACGGGTGCGATCATACCGGCATTAATGCCCGGATCCCATCGAACTCACGATTAAGCGTGCTTAGGCGAGAGTAGTACTAGGATGGGTGACCTCTTGGGAAGTCCTCGTGTTGCGCCCCTTTTTTTTTTAATTTTTTTATTATTTTAACGAGTTATGTGGAACGTTTTATTGAAAAATGTGTTTGTTTGAACGATACTATAATTATATAGAGTGGCGGCGGATTAGTTGACGGGTGCGATCATACCGGCATTAATGCCCGGATCCCATCGAACTCCGCGATTAAGCGTGCTTAGGCAGAGTAGTACTAGGATGGGTGACCTCTTGGGAAGTCCTCGTGTTGCGCCCTTTTTTTTTTAATTTTTTTATTATTTTAACGAGTTATGTGGAACGTTTTATTGAAAAATGTGTTTGTTTGAGCGATACTATAATTATATAGAGTGGCGGCAGTTAGTTGACGGGTGCGATCATACCGGCATTAATGCACCGGATCCCATCGAACTCCACGATTAAGCGTGCTTGGGCGAGAGTAGTACTAGGATGGGTGACCTCTTGGGAAGTCCTCGTGTTGCACCCTTTTTTTTTTTAATTTTTTTATTATTTTAACGAGTTATGTGGAACGTTTTATTGAAAAATGTGTTTGTTTGAACGATACTATAATTATATAGAGTGGCGGCGATTAGTTGGCTGGTGCGATCATACCGGCATTAATGCCCGGATCCCATCGAACTCGTGATTAAGCGTGCTTAGGCAAGTAGTACTAGGATGGGTGACCTCTTGGGAAGTCCTCGTGTTGCGCCCTTTTTTTTTAATTTTTTTATTATTTTAACGAGTTATGTGGAACGTTTTATTGAAAAATGTGTTTGTTTGAACGATACTATAATTATATAGAGTGGCGGCGGATTAGTTGCGGTGCGATCATACCGGCATTAATGCACCGGATCCCATCGGAACTCCGTGATTAAGCGTGCTTGGCGAGAGTAGTACTAGGATGGGTGACCTCTTAGGAAGTCCTCGTGTTGCACCCTTTTTTTTTTAATTTTTTTATTATTTTAACGAGTTATGTGGAGCGTTTTATTGAAAAATGTGTTTGTTTGAACGATACTATAATTATATAGAGTGGCGGCGGATTAGTTGCTGGTGCGATCATACCGGCATTAATGCACCGGATCCCGTCGAACTCCGTGATTAAGCGTGCTTAGGCAGAGTAGTACTAGGATGGGTGACCTCTTGGGAAGTCCTCGTGTTGCACCCTTTTTTTTTAATTTTTTTATTATTTTAACGAGTTATGTGGAACGTTTTATTGAAAAATGTGTTTGTTTGAGCGATCCTATAATTATATAGAGTGGCGCGGATTAGTTGCAGGTGCGATCATACCGGCATTAATGCCGGATCCCGTCGAACTCCGTGATTAAGCGTGCTTAGGCAGAGTAGTACTAGGATGGGTGACCTCTTGGGAAGTCCTCGTGTTGCGCCCCTTTTTTTTTAATTTTTTTATTATTTTAACGGTTATGTGGAGCGTTTTATTGAAAAATGTGTTTGTTTGAACGATACTATAATTATATAGAGTGGCGGCGATTAGTTGACGGGTGCGATCATACCGGCATTAATGCACCGGATCCCATCGAACTCCATGATTAAGCGTGCTTAGGCAGAGTAGTACTAGGATGGGTGACCTCTTGGGAAGTCCTCGTGTTGCGCCCTTTTTTTTTAATTTTTTTATTATTTTAACGAGTTATGTGGAACGTTTTATTGAAAAATGTGTTTGTTTGAACGATACTATAATTATATAGAGTGGCGGCGGATTAGTTGACGGGTGCGATCATACCGGCATTAATGCACCGGATCCCGTCGAACTCCGTGATTAAGCGTGCTTAGGCGAGAGTAGTACTAGGATGGGTGACCTCTTGGGAAGTCCTCGTGTTGCGCCCTTTTTTTTTTAATTTTTTTATTATTTTAACGAGTTATGTGGAACGTTTTATTGAAAAATGTGTTTGTTTGAGCGATACTATAATTATATAGAGTGGCGGCAGATTAGTTGCAGGTGCGATCATACCGGCATTAATGCCGGATCCCGTCGAACTCCGTGATTAAGCGTGCTTGGGCGAGAGTAGTACTAGGATGGGTGACCTCTTGGGAAGTCCTCGTGTTGCGCCTTTTTTTTTTAATTTTTTTATTATTTTAACGAGTTATGTGGAGCGTTTTATTGAAAAATGTGTTTGTTTGAACGATACTATAATTATATAGAGTGGCGGCAGATTAGTTGACAGGTGCGATCATACCGGCATTAATGCCCGGATCCCGTCGAACTCCGCGATTAAGCGTGCTTGGCGAGAGTAGTACTAGGATGGGTGACCTCTTGGGAAGTCCTCGTGTTGCGCCCTTTTTTTTTAATTTTTTTATTATTTTAACGAGTTATGTGGAACGTTTTATTGAAAAATGTGTTTGTTTGAGCGATACTATAATTATATAGAGTGCGGCGGATTAGTTGCTGGTGCGATCATACCGGCATTAATGCACCGGATCCCGTCGAACTCCGCGATTAAGCGTGCTTAGGCGAGTAGTACTAGGATGGGTGACCTCTTGGGAAGTCCTCGTGTTGCGCCCTTTTTTTTTAATTTTTTTTATTATTTTAACGAGTTATGTGGAGCGTTTTATTGAAAAATGTGTTTGTTTGAGCGATCATAATTATATAGAGTGGCGGCGGATTAGTTGCAGGTGCGATCATACCGGCATTAATGCACCGGATCCCATGAACTCCGCGATTAAGCGTGCTTAGGCGAGGTAGTACTAGGATGGGTGACCTCTTGGGAAGTCCTCGTGTTGCACCCTTTTTTTTTAATTTTTTTATTATTTTAACGAGTTATGTGGAACGTTTTATTGAAAAATGTGTTTGTTTGAGCGATACTATAATTATATAGAGTGGCGGCGATTAGTTGACGGGTGCGATCATACCGGCATTAATGCACCGGATCCCACCGAACTCCGTGATTAAGCGTGCTTGGGCGGAAGTAGTACTAGGATGGGTGACCTCTTGGGAAGTCCTCGTGTTGCCCCCCCCTTTTTTTAATTTTTTTATTATTTTAACGGTTATGTGGAACGTTTTATTGAAAAATGTGTTTGTTTGAACGATACTATAATTATATAGAGTGGCGCGGATTAGTTGCGGGTGCGATCATACCGGCATTAATGCACCGGATCCCGTGAACTCCGCGATTAAGCGTGCTTGGGCGAAAGTAGTACTAGGATGGGTGACCTCTTGGGAAGTCCTCGTGTTGCGCCCTTTTTTTTTTAATTTTTTTATTATTTTAACGAGTTATGTGGAACGTTTTATTGAAAAATGTGTTTGTTTGAACGATACTATAATTATATAGAGTGGCGGCGAGATTAGTTGACGGGTGCGATCATACCGGCATTAATGCCCGGATCCCATCGAACTCACGATTAAGCGTGCTTGGGCGAGAGTAGTACTAGGATGGGTGACCTCTTAGGAAGTCCTCGTGTTGCGCCCTTTTTTTTTTAATTTTTTTATTATTTTAACGAGTTATGTGGAACGTTTTATTGAAAAATGTGTTTGTTTGAACGATACTATAATTATATAGAGTGGCGCGGATTAGTTGACGGGTGCGATCATACCGGCATTAATGCCGGATCCCGTCGAACTCCACGATTAAGCGTGCTTAGGCGAGGTAGTACTAGGATGGGTGACCTCTTGGGAAGTCCTCGTGTTGCGCCCTTTTTTTTTAATTTTTTTATTATTTTAACGAGTTATGTGGAACGTTTTATTGAAAAATGTGTTTGTTTGAACGATACTATAATTATATAGAGTGGCGGCGAGATTAGTTGACGGGTGCGATCATACCGGCATTAATGCACCGGATCCCGTCGGAACTCATGATTAAGCGTGCTTGGGCGAGAGTAGTACTAGGATGGGTGACCTCTTGGGAAGTCCTCGTGTTGCACCCTTTTTTTTTTTAATTTTTTTTATTATTTTAACGGTTATGTGGAACGTTTTATTGAAAAATGTGTTTGTTTGAACGATACTATAATTATATAGAGTGGCGGCGGATTAGTTGCGGGTGCGATCATACCGGCATTAATGCACCGGATCCCATCGAGAACTCGTGTTAAGCGTGCTTGGGCGAGAGTAGTACTAGGATGGGTGACCTCTTGGGAAGTCCTCGTGTTGCACCCTTTTTTTTTTAATTTTTTTATTATTTTAACGAGTTATGTGGAGCGTTTTATTGAAAAATGTGTTTGTTTGAACGATACTATAATTATATAGAGTGGCGGCGGATTAGTTGGCGGGTGCGATCATACCGGCATTAATGCCCGGATCCCATCGAACTCCATGATTAAGCGTGCTTGGCGAGGTAGTACTAGGATGGGTGACCTCTTAGGAAGTCCTCGTGTTGCACCTTTTTTTTTTAATTTTTTTATTATTTTAACGAGTTATGTGGAACGTTTTATTGAAAAATGTGTTTGTTTGAGCGATACTATAATTATATAGAGTGGCGCGAGATTAGTTGCTGGTGCGATCATACCGGCATTAATGCCGGATCCCGTGAACTCGTGATTAAGCGTGCTTGGGCGAGTAGTACTAGGATGGGTGACCTCTTGGGAAGTCCTCGTGTTGCGCCCTTTTTTTTTAATTTTTTTATTATTTTAACGAGTTATGTGGAACGTTTTATTGAAAAATGTGTTTGTTTGAACGATACTATAATTATATAGAGTGGCGGCGGATTAGTTGACGGGTGCGATCATACCGGCATTAATGCCCGGATCCCGTCGAACTCCGTGATTAAGCGTGCTTAGGCGAGAGTAGTACTAGGATGGGTGACCTCTTGGGAAGTCCTCGTGTTGCGCCTTTTTTTTTTAATTTTTTTATTATTTTAACGAGTTATGTGGAACGTTTTATTGAAAAATGTGTTTGTTTGAACGATACTATAATTATATAGAGTGGCGGCGAGATTAGTTGACGGGTGCGATCATACCGGCATTAATGCCCCGGATCCCATCGAACTCCGTGATTAAGCGTGCTTAGGCAGAGTAGTACTAGGATGGGTGACCTCTTGGGGAAGTCCTCGTGTTGCGCCCTTTTTTTTTAATTTTTTTATTATTTTAACGAGTTATGTGGAACGTTTTATTGAAAAATGTGTTTGTTTGAGCGATCCTATAATTATATAGAGTGGCGGCGGATTAGTTGCGGGTGCGATCATACCGGCATAATGCCCGGATCCCATCGAACTCCGCGATTAAGCGTGCTTGGGCAGAGTAGTACTAGGATGGGTGACCTCTTGGGAAGTCCTCGTGTTGCACCCTTTTTTTTTAATTTTTTTATTATTTTAACGAGTTATGTGGAACGTTTTATTGAAAAATGTGTTTGTTTGAACGATACTATAATTATATAGAGTGGCGGCGTTAGTTGACGGGTGCGATCATACCGGCATTAATGCCGGATCCCATCGGAACTCCACGATTAAGCGTGCTTGGGCGAGTAGTACTAGGATGGGTGACCTCTTGGGAAGTCCTCGTGTTGCACCCTTTTTTTTTTAATTTTTTTATTATTTTAACGAGTTATGTGGAACGTTTTATTGAAAAATGTGTTTGTTTGAACGATACTATAATTATATAGAGTGGCGGCGGATTAGTTGACAGGTGCGATCATACCGGCATTAATGCCTGGATCCCGTGGAACTCCGTGATTAAGCGTGCTTAGGCGAAAGTAGTACTAGGATGGGTGACCTCTTGGGAAGTCCTCGTGTTGCACCCTTTTTTTTTTAATTTTTTTATTATTTTAACGAGTTATGTGGAACGTTTTATTGAAAAATGTGTTTGTTTGAACGATACTATAATTATATAGAGTGGCGCGGATTAGTTGCTGGTGCGATCATACCGGCATTAATGCACCGGATCCCATGAACTCCGGGAGTTAAGCGTGCTTGGGCGAGAGTAGTACTAGGATGGGTGACCTCTTGGGAAGTCCTCGTGTTGCACCCTTTTTTTTTAATTTTTTTATTATTTTAACGAGTTATGTGGAACGTTTTATTGAAAAATGTGTTTGTTTGAACGATACTATAATTATATAGAGTGGCGCCGAGTTAGTTGACGGGTGCGATCATACCGGCATTAATGCACCGGATCCCGCAGAACTCCGCGATTAAGCGTGCTTGGGCGAGAGTAGTACTAGGATGGGTGACCTCTTAGGAAGTCCTCGTGTTGCGCCTTCTTTTTTTAATTTTTTATTATTTTAACGAGTTATGTGGAACGTTTTATTGAAAAATGTGTTTGTTTGAACGATACTATAATTATATAGAGTGGCGGCGGATTAGTTGACGGGTGCGATCATACCGGCATTAATGCCCGGATCCCACCAGAACTCCGAGTTAAGCGTGCTTGGGCGCGAGTAGTACTAGGATGGGTGACCTCTTGGGAAGTCCTCGTGTTGCACCCTTTTTTTTTTAATTTTTTTATTATTTTAACGAGTTATGTGGAACGTTTTATTGAAAAATGTGTTTGTTTGAACGATCCTATAATTATATAGAGTGGCGGCGGATTAGTTGCGGGTGCGATCATACCGGCATTAATGCGGATCCCGTCAGAACTCCGATTAAGCGTGCTTGGGCGAGAGTAGTACTAGGATGGGTGACCTCTTGGGAAGTCCTCGTGTTGCACCTTTTTTTTAATTTTTTTATTATTTTAACGAGTTATGTGGAACGTTTTATTGAAAAATGTGTTTGTTTGAACGATACTATAATTATATAGAGTGGCGGCGGATTAGTTGGCGGGTGCGATCATACCGGCATTAGTGCGGATCCCCGGAACTCACGATTAAGCGTGCTTGGGCGAGAGTAGTACTAGGATGGGTGACCTCTTGGGAAGTCCTCGTGTTGCACCCTTTTTTTTTAATTTTTTTATTATTTTAACGAGTTATGTGGAACGTTTTATTGAAAAATGTGTTTGTTTGAACGATACTATAATTATATAGAGTGGCGGCGGATTAGTTGACGGGTGCGATCATACCGGCATTAATGCACGGATCCCATGAAGAACTCCATGATTAAGCGTGCTTAGGCGAGAGTAGTACTAGGATGGGTGACCTCTTTGGGAAGTCCTCGTGTTGCGCCCTTTTTTTAATTTTTTTATTATTTTAACGAGTTATGTGGAACGTTTTATTGAAAAATGTGTTTGTTTGAACGATCTTTATAATTATATAGAGTGGCGGCGGATTAGTTGACGGGTGCGATCATACCGGCATTAATGCACCGGATCCCGTGAGAACTCCATGATTAAGCGTGCTTGGGCGGAGTAGTACTAGGATGGGTGACCTCTTGGGAAGTCCTCGTGTTGCACCCTTTTTTTTTAATTTTTTTATTATTTTAACGAGTTATGTGGAACGTTTTATTGAAAAATGTGTTTGTTTGAACGATCCTATAATTATATAGAGTGGCGGCGGTTAGTTGACGATGCGATCATACCGACATTAATGCCTGGGATCCCGTAGAACTCACGATTAAGCGTGCTTGGGCGAGAGTAATACTAGGATGGGTGACCTCTTGGGAAGTCCTCGTGTTCCCCTTTTTTTAATTTTTTTATTATTTTAACGAGTTATGTGGAGCGTTTTATTGAAAAATGTGTTTGTTTGAACGATTTATAATTATATAGAGTGGCGCGATTAGTTGACGGGTGCGATCGTACCGGCATTAATGCAGGATCCCGTCGAACTCAGCAGTTTAGCGTGCTTGGTGAGAGTAGTACTAGGATGGGTGACCTCTTGGGAAGTCCCCGTGTTGCCCCTTTTTTTTTTAATTTTTTTATTATTTTAACGAGTTATGTGGAACGTTTTATTGAAAAATGTGTTTGTTTGAACGATACTATAATTATATAGAGTGGCGGCGGATTAGTTGATGGTGCGATCTTACCGGCATTAATGCACGGATCCCATGGCATTCCATGATTTAGCGTGCTTGGGCGAGTAGTACTAGGATGGGTGACCTCTTGAGAAGTCCTCGTGTTGCACCTTTTTTTTTTATTTTTTTATTATTTTATCGAGTTATGTGGAACGTTTTATTGAAAAATGTGTTTGTTTGAACGTTTTTATAATTATATAGAGTGGCGGCGATTAGTTGACGGGTGCGATCATACCCGCCATAATACATCGCATCCGAACTCCGTGATTAAGCGTGCTTGGGCAGGTAGTACTAGGTGGGTGACCTCTTGGGAAATCGCCGTGTTGCACCCTTTTTTAAATTTTTTTATTATTTTAACGAGTTATGTGGGACGTTTTATTGAAAAATGTGTTTGTTTGAACGATACTATAATTATATAGAGTGGCGCTGATTAGTTGATGGTGCGATCGGGCATTAACATTAATGCAGGATCCATCGAGAGCAGCTGCGGTTAAGCGTGCTTGGCGAAAGTGCTGCTAGGATGGGTGACCTCTTGGGAGATCCTGGGTATTTTCCCTTCTTTTAATTTTTTTATTATTTTGTGAGTTATGTGGAGCGTTTTATTGAAAATTGTGTTTGTTTTGAGAACGATACATAATTATATAGAGTGGCGGCGGATTAGTTGACGGGTGATCTTACCCGGCATTAATGCACCGGACTCCCGTGAACTTCTGCGGTTAGCGTGCCTCGGGCGAGTGTAGTACTAGGATGGGGTGACCTCTTGGGAAGTCCTCGTGTTGCGCCCTTTTTTTTAATTTTTTTATTATTTCCTAACGAGTTATGTGGAACGTTTTATTGAAAATTGTGTTTGTTTGAACGATACTATAATTATATAGGTGGCGACGATTAGTTGTGGGGTGCCCCGGTATACAGCCCCATTAAGTGCAGGGGATCCCCCGTGAACTCACGCGATTAAGCGTGTAGGCGAGAGTAGTACTAGGATGGGTGACCTCTTGGGAAGTCCTCGTGTTGCTTTATTTTTTTTTTTAATTTTTTTATTATTTTATGAGTTATGTTTGAACGTTTTATTATTGTATTTTATTTGAACGATACTATAATGTATAGAGTGGCGGCGGATTAGTTGTGGTGCGATCCATACCGGCATTAATGCCCCGGATCCCATCGAACTCACTTCGATTAAGCGTGCTTGGGCGAGGAAGTAGTACTAGGATGGGTGACCTCTTGGGAAGTCCTCGTGTTGCACCCTTTTTTTAATTTTTTTATTATTTTAACGAGTTATGTGGAACGTTTTATTGAAAATTGTGTTTGTTTGAACGATACTATAATTATATAGAGTGGCGCGAGATTAGTTGATGGGTGCGATCATACCGACATTAAAATAATAAAAAATTATAAGGGTGCTCGAACGAGGAGGCTTAGGACGGGTGACCTCTTGGAAGTCTCGTGTCGCCCCTTTTGTTATGATCTTTTTCATTATCTTACGAGTTATGTGAACGTTTTACGCAAAATAATAAATAATAATTAAAAGATTCGTTAAAATAATAAAAGAATAATTGTGTAGAATGGGACGAGGAAGCCCCCCAAAGGTCACCCATCTAAGTCCTCGTCTCGCACCCTAAGCACTTGCGATGGTGGGATCGGTTGCAGTTATTTGGTATGTTCCTGAATCCTGTTTGTATGCGCGCTGCTCTATATAATTATAGTATCGTTGAACAAACGAATCTTTGAAGCGTTCCACCTCTTCGTTAAAATAATAAAAAAATTAAAAAAAAGTTGGTGCCCGACTTCCCCCCAGGTCGTCATCCCCTACTCTCCCCCAACCCCAAACTTTAATTAGGAAATTGATAAAATTTATTTTATTTTTTTTTGTAATATTATTTTTTTTTATTTTTTTTTTTTTTTTTTTTATTATTATTTTTTTTTACTCCCCCAGCCGCCATCCTTTTTCCGGAGTTTTTATACAATTCCTTTTTTTTTTTTTTTTTTTTCCCCTTTTTTCCTTCTTCCCCCCCCCCATTTATTTTTTTTTTTTTAACACAATTTTTCGATAAAGCGTTCCACATAACTCGTTAAAATAATAAAAAAATTAAAAAAAAGGGTGCGGCACGAGGACTTCCCAAGAGGTCACCCGTCCTAGTAACATTCGCCCGGCGCGCTTCGGAGTTCCGATGGGATCCAGTGCATTAATCTTTGGTATGATCCCCGTACCGGTCCGCCTCCTCTATATAATTATAGTATCGTTCGGCAAACACATTTTTGATAAAGCGTTCCACGTAACTTCGTTAAAATAATAAAAAAATTAAAAAAAAGGGTGCGCACGAGGACTTCCCAAGGGTCACCCGTCCTATCGTACTCTCTCGCCGGCGCGCTTAGCGCGGAGTTAGATGGGATCCGGTGCATTAATCTTTGGTATGATCGCGCCGTCGACTAATCTGCCGCCGTTCTATATAATTATAGTATCGTTCGAGCAAACACTTTTTCAATAAAGCGTTCCACGTAACTCGTTAAAATAATAAAAAAATTAAAAAAAGGGTGCACCACGAGGACTTCCCAAGAGGTCACCCATCCCAGTACTACTCTACGCCCGGCCGCGGCCGAGTTAGTGGGATCCAGTGCATTAATCTTTGGTATGATCGCGCCGTCGACTAATCTGCCGCCGCCTATATAATTATAGTATCGTTCAAACAAACACTTTTTCAATAAAGCGTTCCACATAACTTCGTTAAAATAATAAAAAAAAATTAAAAAAAAAGGGTGCGACACGAGGACTTCCCAAGGGTCACCCGTCCCAGTCCTACTCTCGCCCGGCCGCTTGCGCAGAGTTACGATGGGATCCAGTGCATTAATCTTTGGTATGATCGTGCCGTCACTAATTGCCGCCGCTACTATAATTATAGTATCGTTCAAACAAACGCATTTTTCAATAAAGCGTTCCCACGTAACTTCGTTAAAATAATAAAAAAAATTAAAAAAAAAGGGTGCGGCATGAGGACTTCCCAAGGGTCACCCGTCCGAGTACTACTCTCGCCCGGGCGCGCTGGCGCGGAGTTAGATGGGATCCCGTGCATTAATCTTTGGTATAATCGCGCGTCGACTAGTCTGCCGCCGCTGCATATAATTATAGTATCGTTCGAACAAGCGCATTTTTCAAAGCGTTCCACATAACTCGTTAAAATAATAAAAAAATTTAAAAAAAAGGGTGCGGCACGAGGACTTCCCAAGGGTCACCCATCCCAGTACTACTCTCGCTCCGGGCGCGCTTAGCCGGAGTTACGATGGGATCCGGTGCATTAATCTTTGGTATGATCGCGCCCGTCGACTATCTGCCGCCACTCTATAATTATAGTATCGTTCGAGCAAGCACAATTTTCAATAAAGCGTTCCCGTAACTTCGTTAAAATAATAAAAAAATTAAAAAAAAGGGTGCGGCACGAGGACTTCCCAAGAGGTCACCCGTCCTAGTCTACTCTCGCCCAGGCACGCGCTAGCTGCGGAGTTCGATAGGATCCAGTGCATTAATCTGGTATAATCGTGCCGGTCGACTAATCTGCCGCCGCTCATATAATTATAGTATCGTTCGAACAAACGCAATTTTCAATAAAGCGTTCCGCGTAACTTCGTTAAAATAATAAAAAAATTAAAAAAAAGGGTGCGACCGAGGACTTCCCAGGGTCACCCGTCCTAGTCTTACTCTCCCCCCAGGCGCGCTTGCTCGGAGTTAGATGGGATCCAGTGCATTAATCTTTGGTATGATCGCGCCGTCGACTAATCCGCCCTCTACATATAATTATAGTATCGTTCAAGCAAGCGCATTTTTCGGTAAGCGTTCCACATAACTCGTTAAAATAATAAAAAAATTAAAAAAAAAGGTGCGACCAGGACTTCCCAAGGGTCGCCCGTCCTAGTACTACTCGCCCGCGGCGCGCTAAGCGGCGGAGTTAGATGGGATCCAGTGCATTAATCTTTGGTATGATCGCTCGGTCGACAGTCTGCGCCGTTCTATATAATTATAGTATCGTTCGAGCAAACGCTTTTTCAATAAAGCGTTCCCATAGCTCGTTAAAATAATAAAAAAATTAAAAAAAAGGGTGCGACACGAGGACTTCCCAGGGTCGCCCGTCCTAGTACTACTCTCGCCCAGGCGCAGCTTAGCTCAGAGTTACTGGGATCCAGTGCATTAATCTTTGGTATGATCGCGCCGTCACTAATCGCCGCCGTTGCATATAATTATAGTATCGTTCAAACAAACGCATTTTTCGATAAAGCGTTCCCGTAACTTTCGTTAAAATAATAAAAAAATTAAAAAAAAGGGTGCGGCATGAGGACTTCCCAAGGGTCACCCGTCCTAGTCCTACTCTCGCCCGGCATGCGTAGCGCGGGTTAGTTGGGATCCAGTGCATTAATCTTTGGTATGATCGCGCGGTCGACTAATCTGCCGCCGCTCCATATAATTATAGTATCGTTCAAGCAAACACATTTTTCAATAAAGCGTTCCACATAACTTCGTTAAAATAATAAAAAAATTAAAAAAAAAGGTGCGCTGAGGACTTCCCAAGAGGTCACCCGTCCCAGTACTACTCTCGCCGCCGCTTAGGCTGCAAGTTACGATAGGATCCAGTGCATTAATCTTTGGTATGATCGCGCGGTCGGCTAATCTGCCGCCGCTCGTATAATTATAGTATCGTTCGGGCAAGCGCATTTTTCAATAAAGCGTTCCGCGTAACTCGTTAAAATAATAAAAAAATTTAAAAAAAAGGGTGCGGCCGAGGACTTCCCAGGGTCGCCCGTCCTAGTACTACTCTCTCGCCCGGCGCGCTTAGCTGCGAGTTACGTGGGATCCAGTGCATTAATCTTTGGTATGATCGCCCGTCGGCTATCTGCCGCCACTCCATATAATTATAGTATCGTTCAAACAAACACTTTTTCGATAAAGCGTTCCGCGTAACTCGTTAAAATAATAAAAAAATTAAAAAAAAGGGTGCGCCGAGGACTTCCCAAGGGTCGCCCGTCCTAGTCTTACTCTCGCCCGGCCCGCTGGGTTGAGTTAGTGGGATCCGGTGCATTAATCTTGGTATGATCGCGCCGTCACTTCTGCGCCGCTCCATATAATTATAGTATCGTTCAAACAAACACATTTTTCGATAAAGCGTTCCACGTAACTCGTTAAAATAATAAAAAAATTTAAAAAAAAGGGTGCGGCCGAGGACTTCCCAGGGTCGCCCGTCCTAGTATTACTCTTCCCGAGCCCGCTGCGGCGGAGTTAGATGGGATCCGGTGCATTAATCTTTGGTATGATCGCCGTCACTATCGGCCACCATATAATTATAGTATCGTTCGAGCAAGCGCATTTTCGATAAAGCGTTCCCGTAACTTCGTTAAAATAATAAAAAATTAAAAAAAAAGGGTGCGACATGGGACTTCCCAAGGGTCACCCGTCCTAGTACTACTCTCGCCCGGCCGCAGCGCGAGTTACGATGGGATCCAGTGCATTAATCTTTGGTATGATGCGCGTCGGCTTTGCGCCGCTCTATATAATTATAGTATCGTTCAAACAAACGCATTTTTCAATAAAGCGTTCCACGTAACTCGTTAAAATAATAAAAAAATTAAAAAAAGGGTGCGGCACAAGGACTTCCCAAGGGTCACCCGTCCTGTCTTACTCTCGCCCGGGCGCGCTTAAGCTGCAGAGTTCGATAGGATCCGGTGCATTAATCTTGGTATGATCGCGCCCGTCGACTAATCTGCCGTCCCGCCATATAATTATAGTATCGTTCGAGCAAACGCTTTTTCGATAAAGCGTTCCACATAACTCGTTAAAATAATAAAAAAATTAAAAAAAAGGGTGCGACCGAGGACTTCCCAAGGGTCACCCATCCTAGTACTACTCTCGCCCGGCCGCAGCGCGGTTCGATAGGATCCGGTGCTTAATCTTTGGTATGATCGCGCCGTCGCTAGTCTGCCGCCGCCATATAATTATAGTATCGTTCAAACAAACACATTTTAAAGCGTTCCACTACTCGTTAAAATAATAAAAAATTTTAAAAAAAAGGGTAAGTGCGGCCAGGACTTCCCAACGGCGCTTATTAGAGCCCCCCGAGCCTGCGGAGTTGATGGGATCCCGTGCTTATCTTGGTATGATCGCACCGCGTCCGCGCCGCCCCGTATAATTATAGTATCGTTCAAGCAAGCGCGTTTTCGATAAAGCGTTCCCGTAACTTCGTTAAAATAATAAAAAAATTAAAAAAAAAGGTGCGGCTGAGGACTTCCCAGGGTCGCCCGTCCTAGTTACTACTCGCCCGGGCGCGCTTAGCTCGGAGTTACTGGGATCCAGTGCATTAATCTTTGGTATAATCGCGCGGTCACTAATCGGCCGCCGTGCATATAATTATAGTATCGTTCAAGCAAACACAATTTTCGATAAGCGTTCCACTAACTCGTTAAAATAATAAAAAAATTATAAAAAAAGGGTGCGGCATGAGGACTTCCCAGGGTCACCCGTCCTAGTACTACTCTCGCCCGGCGCGCTTAGCTCGGAGTTGATAGGATCCAGTGCATTAATCTTTGGTATGATCGCGCCGTCGACTAATCTGCGCCGCTCCATATAATTATAGTATCGTTCAAGCAAGCGCTTTTTCGATAAAGCGTTCCCGTAACTCGTTAAAATAATAAAAAAATTAAAAAAAAGGGTGCGGCACGAGGACTTCCCAAGGGTCACCCGTCCTAGTACTACTCTCGCCCGGCGCGCTTAGCTGCGGAGTTACTGGGATCCAGTGCATTAATCTTTGGTATGATCGCGCCGGTCGCTCTGCCGCCGCTCCATATAATTATAGTATCGTTCAAACAAACACATTTTTCGATAAAGCGTTCCGCATAACTTCGTTAAAATAATAAAAAAATTAAAAAAAAGGGTGCGGCACGAGGACTTCCCAAGAGGTCACCCGTCCTAGTACTACTCTCTCGGCCCGGGCTGGCTGCGGAGTTTTGGATCCCGTGCTTAATCTTTGGTATGATCGCGCCGTCGACTAATCTGCCGCCGCTCATATAATTATAGTATCGTTCAAACAAACACAATTTTCGATAAAGCGTTCCACGTAACTTCGTTAAAATAATAAAAAAATTAAAAAAAGGGTGCGGCCGAGGACTTCCCAGGGTCACCCGTCCTAGTACTACTCTCGCCCGGCCGCTGCGGCGGAGTACATGGGATCCAGTGCATTAATCTTTGGTATGATCGCGCCGTCGACTAGTCTGCCGCCGCTCCATATAATTATAGTATCGTTCGAGCAAACGCTTTTTCGATAAAGCGTTCCACATAACTTCGTTAAAATAATAAAAAAATTAAAAAAAAAGGGTGCGACACGAGGACTTCCCAAGGGTCACCCGTCCCAGTACTACTCTCGCCCAAGCGCGCTTAGCTGCAGAGTTACTAGGATCCAGTGCATTAATCTTTGGTATAATGCGCCGGTCGACTAGTCTGCCGCCTCTCCATATAATTATAGTATCGTTCAAGCAAACACATTTTCAATAAAGCGTTCCACGTAACTTCGTTAAAATAATAAAAAAATTAAAAAAAAGGGTGCGGCACGAGGACTTCCCAAGGGTCACCCGTCCTAGTACTACTCTCGCCCGGCCGCTTAAGCTGCGGGTTAGTGGGATCCAGTGCATTAATCTTTGGTATGATCGCGCCGTCGACTAATCTGCCGCCGCTCCATATAATTATAGTATCGTTCGAGCAAGCATGATTTTCGATAAAGCGTTCCACATAACTTCGTTAAAATAATAAAAAAATTAAAAAAAAGGGTGCGGCCGAGGACTTCCCAGGGTCGCCCGTCCTAGTACTACTCTCGCCCGGGCCCGCTTAAGCTGCAAGTTGATAGGATCCAGTGCATTAATCTTTGGTATGATCGCCCGTCGACTATCGCGCCGCTCTATATAATTATAGTATCGTTCAAGCAAGCACATTTTTCAATAAAGCGTTCCCGTAACTTCGTTAAAATAATAAAAAAATTAAAAAAAAAGGTGCGACATGAGGACTTCCCAAGAGGTCACCCGTCCTAGTACTACTCTCGCCCGGCGCGCGAGCTGCGGGTTCGATGGGATCCAGTGCATTAATCTTTGGTATGATCGCGCCGTCGACTAATCTGCCGCCGCTCCATATAATTATAGTATCGTTCGAGCAAACGCTTTTTCAATAAAGCGTTCCGCATAACTCGTTAAAATAATAAAAAAATTAAAAGGGTGCGGCCAGGACTTCCCAAGGGTCGCCCGTCCTAGTACTACTCTCGCCCAGGCGCGCTTAGCTGCGGGTTAGATGGGATCCAGTGCATTAATCTTTGGTATGATCGCGCCGTCGACTAATCTGCCGCCGCTCTTATAATTATAGTATCGTTCAAACAAACACGTTTTTCGATAAAGCGTTCCACATAACTCGTTAAAATAATAAAAAAATTAAAAAAAGGGTGCGACATGAGGACTTCCCAAGGGTCACCCGTCCTAGTACTACTCTCGCCCGGGCGCGCTGGCCGAGTTACGATAGGATCCGTTGCATTAATCTTTGGTATGATCGCGCTGGTCGACTAATTGCCGCTGCTCTATATAATTATAGTATCGTTCGAGCAAACGCATTTTTCGATAAAGCGTTCCACATAACTTCGTTAAAATAATAAAAAATTTAAAAAAAAAGGGTGCGACATGAGGACTTCCCAGGGTCGCCCGTCCTAGTACTACTCTCGCCCGAGCGCGCTTGCTCGAGTTCGATGGGATCCAGTGCATTAATCTTTGGTATGATCGCGCCCGTCGACTAATTGCCGCCGCTCCATATAATTATAGTATCGTTCAAACAAACACATTTTCGATAAAGCGTTCCACGTAACTCGTTAAAATAATAAAAAAATTAAAAAAAGGGTGCGGCCGAGGACTTCCCAGGGTCACCCGTCCTAGTACTACTCTCGCCCGGCGCGCTGGCTGCGGAGTTATGTGGGATCCAGTGCATTAATCTTTGGTATGATCGCGCCGTCACTAATCTGCCGCCTCATATAATTATAGTATCGTTCGAGCAAACACAATTTTCAATAAAGCGTTCCACGTAACTCGTTAAAATAATAAAAAAATTAAAAAAAAGGGTGCGACACGAGGACTTCCCAAGGGTCACCCGTCCTAGTGCTACTACTCTCGCCCGGCGCGCTAGCTGCGAGTTCGATGGGATCCGGTGCATTAATCTTTGGTATGATCGCGCCGTCGGCTAGTCTGCCGCCCTCTATATAATTATAGTATCGTTCAAGCAAACGCATTTTTCGATAAAGCGTTCCACGTAACTCGTTAAAATAATAAAAAAATTTAAAAAAAGGGTGCGGCCGAGGACTTCCCAGGGTCCCCGTCCCAGTACTACTCTCGCCCGGCCGCTGCCGAGTTACGATAGGATCCAGTGCATTAATCTTTGGTATGATCGCCCAGTCGGCTAATCTGCCGCCCTCCTATAATTATAGTATCGTTCAAGCAAACGCTTTTTCAATAAAGCGTTCCACATAACTCGTTAAAATAATAAAAAAATTAAAAAGGGTGCGACACGAGGACTTCCCAGAGGTCACCCGTCCTAGTACTACTCTCGCCCGGCGCGCGGCGGCAGAGTTCGATGGGATCCAGTGCATTAATCTTTGGTATGATCGCGCGGTCGACTAATTGCCGCCGCCCATATAATTATAGTATCGTTCGAGCAAACGCATTTTCAATAAAGCGTTCCGCATAACTCGTTAAAATAATAAAAAAATTAAAAAAAAGGGTGCGACATGAGGACTTCCCAGAGGTCACCCGTCCTAGTACTACTCTCGCCCGGGCCCGCTTGGCGGCGGGTTAGATGGGATCCAGTGCATTAATCTTTGGTATGATCGCGCCGTCGACTAATCTGCCGCCCTCCATATAATTATAGTATCGTTCGAACAAGCGCTTTTTCGATAAAGCGTTCCACATAACTCGTTAAAATAATAAAAAAATTAAAAAAAAGGGTGCGACCAGGACTTCCCAAGGGTCACCCGTCCTAGTACTACTCTCGCCCAAGCCGCGCGCGAGTTGTGGGATCCAGTGCATTAATCTTTGGTATGATCGTGCCGGTCGACTAATCTGCCGCTGCCTATATAATTATAGTATCGTTCAAGCAAGCGCTTTTTCGATAAAGCGTTCCACATAACTCGTTAAAATAATAAAAAAATTAAAGGTGCGGCCAGGACTTCCCAAGAGGTCACCCGTCCTAGTACTACTCTCGCCCAAGCCGCTCGGAGTTTGGGATCCAGTGCATTAATCTTGGTATGATCGCCCGTCGACTAATTGCCGCCCTCCATATAATTATAGTATCGTTCAAACAAACGCTTTTTCGATAAAGCGTTCCACATAACTCGTTAAAATAATAAAAAAATTAAAAAAAAGGGTGCGGCCGAGGACTTCCCAAGGGTCGCCCGTCCTAGTACTACTCTCGCCCGGGCCGCTTGGCGGCAGAGTTTTGGGATCCAGTGCATTAATCTTTGGTATGATCGCGCCGTCGGCTAGTCTGCCGCCGCGCCATATAATTATAGTATCGTTCAAGCAAGCGCATTTTCGATAAAGCGTTCCCGTAGCTTCGTTAAAATAATAAAAAAATTTTAAAAAAGGGTGCGACATAGGACTTCCCAGGGTCACCCGTCCTAGTACTACTCTCGCCCGGCGCGCAGCGGCGGTTAGATGGGATCCAGTGCATTAATCTTTGGTATGATCGCGCCGTCACTAATCTGCCGCCCCCATATAATTATAGTATCGTTCAAGCAAACCAATTTTCGATAAAGCGTTCCCATAACTCGTTAAAATAATAAAAAATTTTAAAAAAAGGGTGCGGCCAGGACTTCCCAAGGGTCACCCGTCCTAGTACTACTCTCGCCCGGGCGCGCTGCCAGAGTTACATGGGATCCCGTGCATTAATCTTTGGTATGATCGCGCCCGTCGGCTAATCTGCCGCCCCCATATAATTATAGTATCGTTCAAGCAAACGCTTTTTCGATAAAGCGTTCCACGTAACTCGTTAAAATAATAAAAAAATTAAAAAAAAGGGTGCGACCGGGACTTCCCAAGGGTCACCCATCCTAGTACTACTCTCGCCCGGCCGCGGCTGCAGAGTTGATAGGATCCAGTGCATTAATCTTTGGTATGATCGCGCCGTCAACTAATCTGCCGCCGCTCCATATAATTATAGTATCGTTCGAACAAACACATTTTTCGATAAAGCGTTCCACGTAACTTCGTTAAAATAATAAAAAAATTTAAAAAAAAGGGTGCGGCCGAGGACTTCCCAAGGGTCCCCGTCCTACGACTCTACTCTCGCCCGGCCGCTGCGGAGTTTGGGATCCAGTGCATTAATCTTTGGTATAATCGCCGTCGACTAATGCCGCGCCGCCTTTACTATAATTATAGTATCGTTCAAGCAAACGCTTTTTCGATAACGTTCCCGTAACTCGTTAAAATAATAAAAAAATTAAAAAAAAGGGTGCGACATGAGGACTTCCCAAGAGGTCGCCCGTCCTAGTACTACTCTCGCCCGGGCCCGCTGGCCAGAGTTACGATGGGATCCAGTGCATTAATCTTTGGTATAATCGCGCCCGTCGACTAATCTGCCGCCGCTCCATATAATTATAGTATCGTTCAAACAAACGCTTTTTCGATAAAGCGTTCCGCGTAACTCGTTAAAATAATAAAAAAATTAAAAAAAAGGGTGCGACACGAGGACTTCCCAGAGGTCACCCGTCCTAGTACTACTCTCGCCCGGCGCGCTTAAGCTGCGGAGTTGTGGGATCCAGTGCATTAATCTTTGGTATGATCGCGCCGTCGACTAATCTGCCGCCGCTCCATATAATTATAGTATCGTTCGAGCAAGCGCTTTTTCGATAAAGCGTTCCACATAGCTCGTTAAAATAATAAAAAAATTAAAAAAAAAGGGTGCGGCCGAGGACTTCCCAAGGGTCCCCGTCCAGTCTACTACTCTCGCCCGCGCGCTTGCTGCGAGTTCGATGGGATCCAGTGCGTTAATCTTTGGTATGATCGCGCCGTCGCGCAGGCCGCTGCCATATAATTATAGTATCGTTCGAGCAAGCGCATTTTCGATAAGCGTTCCACGTAACTTCGTTAAAATAATAAAAAATTTTTTAAAAAAAGGGTGCGGCACGAGGACTTCCCAAGGGTCACCCGTCCTAGTACTACTCTCGCCCGGGCGCGCTTAGCTGCGGAGTTCGATGGATCCAGTGCATTAATCTTTGGTATAATCGCGCCGTCGACTAATCTGCCGCCGCTCCATATAATTATAGTATCGTTCAAGCAAACGCTTTTTCGATAAAGCGTTCCACGTAACTCGTTAAAATAATAAAAAATTTTTAAAAAAAGGGTGCGGCCAGGACTTCCCAAGGGTCGCCCGTCCTAGTCTCTCTCTCGGCCGGGCGCGCTAGCTGCAGAGTTCGATGGGATCCAGTGCATTAATCTTTGGTATGATCGCGCCGTCGACTAATCTGCCGCCGCTCCATATAATTATAGTATCGTTCAAACAAACGCAATTTTCGGTAAAGCGTTCCCGTAACTCGTTAAAATAATAAAAAAATTAAAAAAAAGGGTGCGACATGAGGACTTCCCAAGGGTCACCCACCCTCCTGTACTACTCTCGCCCGGGCGCGCTTGCTGCGAGTTCGATGGGATCCCGTGCATTAATCTTTGGTATGATCGCGCCGTCGACTAATCTGCCGCCGCTCTATATAATTATAGTATCGTTCAAGCAAGCGCTTTTTCGATAAGCGTTCCACGTAACTCGTTAAAATAATAAAAAAATTAAAAAAAAGGGTGCGACCGAGGACTTCCCAAGAGGTCACCCGTCCTAGTACTACTCTCGCCCGGCCGCTGCGGCGGAGTTGTAGGATCCCGTGCATTAATCTTTGGTATGATCGCGCCGTCGCTAATTGCCGCCGCTCCATATAATTATAGTATCGTTCAAACAAACGCATTTTTCAATAAAGCGTTCCCATAACTTCGTTAAAATAATAAAAAAATTAAAAAAGGGTGCGACATGAGGACTTCCCAGGGTCACCCGTCCTAGTACTACTCTCGCCCGGGCGCGCTTGGCTGCGGAGTTACGATGGGATCCAGTGCATTAATCTTTGGTATGATCGCGCCGTCGCTAATCTCTGCGCCGCCATATAATTATAGTATCGTTCGAACAAACGCTTTTTCAATAAAGCGTTCCACATAACTTCGTTAAAATAATAAAAAAATTAAAAAAAAGGGTGCGCCGAGGACTTCCCAAGGGTCGCCCGTCCTAGTACTACTCTCGCCCGGCACGCTGCTGCAGGTTCGATGGGATCCAGTGCATTAATCTTTGGTATGATCGCGCCCGTCGACTAATCTGCCGCCGCTCTATATAATTATAGTATCGTTCGAACAAACGCATTTTTCGATAAAGCGTTCCCGTAACTCGTTAAAATAATAAAAAAATTAAAAAAAAAGGGTGCGGCTAGGACTTCCCAAGGGTCACCCGTCCTAGTACTACTCTCGCCCGGCGCGCTGCCGGTTCGATAGGATCCAGTGCATTAATCTTTGGTATGATCGCGCCGTCGACTAATCTGCCGCCCTCCATATAATTATAGTATCGTTCGAGCAAACGCAATTTTCGGTAAAGCGTTCCGCTATCTCGTTAAAATAATAAAAAATTTTTTAAAAAAAGGGTGCGGCACGAGGACTTCCCGGGTCACCCGTCCTAGTACTACTCTCGCCCGGCCCGCTGCGCGAGTTGATAGGATCCGGTGCATTAATCTTTGGTATGATCGCGCCCGTCGACTAATCTGCCGCCACTCCATATAATTATAGTATCGTTCAAGCAAACGCTTTTTCGATAAAGCGTTCCGCGTAACTCGTTAAAATAATAAAAAAATTAAAAAAAAGGGTGCGGCACGAGGACTTCCCAAGGGTCGCCCGTCCTAGTACTACTCTCGCCCGGCGCGCTGCTGCGAGTTTGGGATCCCGTGCATTAATCTTTGGTATGATCGCGCCCGTCGACTAATCTGCCGCCGCTCCATATAATTATAGTATCGTTCAAGCAAACGCTTTTTCGATAAAGCGTTCCACGTAACTTCGTTAAAATAATAAAAAAATTAAAAAAAAAGGGTGCGACCGAGGACTTCCCAAGGGTCGCCCGTCCTAGTCTACTCTCGCCCGGCGCGCTGCGCGAGTTACATGGGATCCCGTGCATTAATCTTTGGTATGATCGCGCCGTCGACTAGTCTGCCGCCCGCGCTATATAATTATAGTATCGTTCGAGCAAACGCGTTTTTCAATAAAGCGTTCCACATAACTCGTTAAAATAATAAAAAAATTAAAAAAAAAGGGTGCGGCACGAGGACTTCCCAAGAGGTCACCCGTCCTAGTATTACTCTCGCCCGGGCGCGCGAGCTGCGGAGTTCTTGGGATCCAGTGCATTAATCTTTGGTATGATCGCGCCGTCGACTATCTGCCGCCGCTCTATATAATTATAGTATCGTTCAAACAAGCGCTTTTTCGATAAAGCGTTCCGCGTAACTCGTTAAAATAATAAAAAAATTAAAAAAAAAGGGTGCGGCCAGGACTTCCCAAGAGGTCACCCGTCCGATCTACTACTCTCGCCCGGCCGCTGCGCGAGTTACTAGGATCCAGTGCATTAATCTTTGGTATGATCGCGCCCGTCGACTAATCTGCCGCCCTCCATATAATTATAGTATCGTTCAAACAAACGCTTTTTCAATAAAGCGTTCCACGTAACTCGTTAAAATAATAAAAAAATTAAAAAAAAGGGTGCGGCCAGGACTTCCCAAGGGTCGCCCGTCCTAGTACTACTCTCGCCCGGCCGCGTAGCTGCGGAGTTCGATGGGATCCAGTGCATTAATCTTTGGTATGATCGCGCGTCGGCGAATGCCGCCGCTACTCATATAATTATAGTATCGTTCGAGCAAACACGTTTTTCGATAAAGCGTTCCACGTAACTCGTTAAAATAATAAAAAAATTAAAAAAAAGGGTGCGACCGAGGACTTCCCAGGGTCACCCGTCCTAGTACTACTCTCGCCCAAGCGCGCTAGCTCGAGTTCGATAGGATCCAGTGCATTAATCTTTGGTATGATCGCTCCGTCAACTATCTGCCGCCGCTCCATATAATTATAGTATCGTTCGAACAAACGCAATTTTCGATAAAGCGTTCCACGTAACTCGTTAAAATAATAAAAAAATTAAAAAAAAGGGTGCGACCGAGGACTTCCCAGAGGTCGCCCGTCCTAGTATTACTCTCGCCAGGCGCGCGCGCTTAGCGGCGGGTTGCGATGGGATCCAGTGCATTAATCTTTGGTATGATCGCGCCCGTCGACTAATCTGCCGCCGCTCCATATAATTATAGTATCGTTCGAACAAACGCATTTTCGATAAAGCGTTCCACGTAGCTTCGTTAAAATAATAAAAAAATTAAAAAAAAGGGTGCGCCAGGACTTCCCGGGGTCACCCGTCCTAGTACTACTCTCGCCCGGCGCGCTGCGAGTTTGGATCCAGTGCATTAATCTTTGGTATGATCGCCGTCGACTAGTCTGCCGCCGCTCCATATAATTATAGTATCGTTCGAGCAAGCGCATTTTTCGATAAAGCGTTCCCGTAACTCGTTAAAATAATAAAAAAATTAAAAAAAGGTTGCGGCCAGGACTTCCCAGAGGTCACCCGTCCTAGTACTACTCTGCCCGGGCGCGCTGGCGGCGGGTTAGTGGGATCCAGTGCATTAATCTTTGGTATGATCGCGCCCGTCGACTAATCTGCCGCCCTCCATATAATTATAGTATCGTTCGAGCAAACGCATTTTCAATAAAGCGTTCCGCGTAACTTCGTTAAAATAATAAAAAAATTAAAAAAAGGGTGCGGCCGAGGACTTCCCAGGGTCGCCCATCCTAGTACTACTCTCGCCCGGGCGCGCGGGCTGCGGAGTTACGATGGGATCCAGTGCATTAATCTTTGGTATAATCGCGCCGTCACTAATCTGCCGCCCTCTATATAATTATAGTATCGTTCAAACAAACGCTTTTTCAATAAAGCGTTCCCGTAACTTCGTTAAAATAATAAAAAAATTAAAAAAGGGTGCGGCCGAGGACTTCCCAAGGGTCACCCGTCCTAGTACTACTCTCGCCCGCGCGCTAGCGCGGAGTTACGATGGGATCCAGTGCATTAATCTTTGGTATGATGTGCCGGTCGACTATCTGCCGCCTTCCATATAATTATAGTATCGTTCAAACAAACGCATTTTTCGATAAAGCGTTCCCGTAACTCGTTAAAATAATAAAAAAATTAAAAAAAAGGGTGCGACATGAGGACTTCCCAAGGGTCACCCGTCCCAGTACTACTCTCGCCCGGGCCGCTTGGCTGCGGAGTTCGATGGGATCCAGTGCATTAATCTTTGGTATGATCGCACCCGTCGACTAATCTGCCGCCGCTCCATATAATTATAGTATCGTTCGAGCAAACGCTTTTTCGATAGCGTTCCACATAACTCGTTAAAATAATAAAAAAATTAAAAAAAAGGGTGCGACCGAGGACTTCCCAGGGTCACCCGTCCTAGTACTACTCTCGCCCGGCGCGCTTAGCTGCGGAGTTCGATAGGATCCAGTGCTTAATCTTTGGTATGATCGCGCCGTCGACTAGTCTGCCGCCGCTCCATATAATTATAGTATCGTTCAAGCAAGCGCTTTTCAATAAAGCGTTCCACGTAACTTCGTTAAAATAATAAAAAATTTTAAAAAAAGGGTGCGGCCGAGGACTTCCCAAGGGTCCCCGTCCTAGTACTACTCTCGCCCGGCGCGCGGCGCGGTTACTGGGATCCAGTGCATTAATCTTTGGTATAATCGCGCCGTCACTATCTGCCGCCGCTCCATATAATTATAGTATCGTTCAAACAAACGCTTTTTCGATAAAGCGTTCCACATAACTCGTTAAAATAATAAAAAAATTAAAAAAAAGGGTGCGGCTGAGGACTTCCCAGGGTCACCCGTCCTAGTACTACTCTCGGCCGGCGCGCTTGCGCGGAGTTCGTAGGATCCAGTGCATTAATCTTTGGTATAATCGCGCGTCGCTAATGCCGCCGCTCCATATAATTATAGTATCGTTCAAGCAAACGCATTTTCGATAAAGCGTTCCCGTAACTCGTTAAAATAATAAAAAATTTTAAAAAAAGGGTGCGGCCGAGGACTTCCCAAGAGGTCACCCGTCCTAGTACTACTCTCGCCCGGCGCGCGTAGCTCGGAGTTATGGGATCCCGTGCATTAATCTTTGGTATGATCGCGCCCGTCGACTATCTGCCGCTGCTCTATATAATTATAGTATCGTTCAAGCAAACGCATTTTTCAATAAAGCGTTCCACATAACTCGTTAAAATAATAAAAAAATTAAAAAAAGGGTGCGCGCTAGGACTTCCCGGGTCGCCCGTCCTAGTACTACTCTCGCCCGGGCGCGCGTAGCTGGAGTTACGATGGGATCCCGTGCATTAATCTTTGGTATGATCGCCCGTCACTAATCTGCCGCCGCTCCATATAATTATAGTATCGTTCAAGCAAACGCTTTTTCGTGCGTTCCCGTAACTCGTTAAAATAATAAAAAAATTAAAAAGGGTGCGGCCGAGGACTTCCCAGGGTCGCCCGTCCTAGTACTACTCTGCCCGAGCGCGCTTAGCTGCGGAGTTCGATGGGATCCAGTGCATTAATCTTTGGTATGATCGCGCCCGTCACAACGCCGCCGCTCATATAATTATAGTATCGTTCAAGCAAGCGCTTTTTCGATAAAGCGTTCCCGTAACTCGTTAAAATAATAAAAAATTTAAAAAAAGGGTGCGCCAGGACTTCCCAGGGTCACCCGTCCTAGTACTACTCTCGCCCGGCGCGCTTGCGCTGAGTTCGATGGGATCCAGTGCATTAATCTTGGTATGATCGCGCCGTCGACTAATCTGCCGCCGCTCCATATAATTATAGTATCGTTCGAGCAAACGCTTTTTCAATAAAGCGTTCCGCGTAACTCGTTAAAATAATAAAAAAATTAAAAAAAGGGTGCGGCACGAGGACTTCCCAAGGGTCGCCCGTCCTAGTACTACTCTCGCCCGGGCGCGCTTGCTGCGAGTTACGATGGGATCCAGTGCATTAATCTTTGGTATGATCGCGCCGTCACTAGTCCCGCCGCTCTCTATAATTATAGTATCGTTCGAACAAACACATTTTTCGATAAAGCGTTCCGCGTAACTCGTTAAAATAATAAAAAAATTAAGGGTGCGGCCAGGACTTCCCAGGGTCGCCCGTCCTAGTACTACTCTGCCCGGGCGCGCTAGCTGCGGAGTTCGATAGGATCCAGTGCATTAATCTTTGGTATGATCGCGCCGTCGACTATTGCCGCCGCTCCATATAATTATAGTATCGTTCGAACAAGCCATTTTTCATAAAGCGTTCCCGTAACTCGTTAAAATAATAAAAAATTTTTAAAAAAAGGGTGCGACACGAGGACTTCCCAAGGGTCCCCGTCCGTACCCTACTCTCCGCCGCGCTTGGCGGAGTTGGATGGGATCCGTTGCATTAATCTTTGGTATGATCGCGCCGTCGACTAATCTGCCGCCATTCCATATAATTATAGTATCGTTCAAGCAAACGCTTTTTCGATAAAGCGTTCCCGTAACTTCGTTAAAATAATAAAAAAATTAAAAAAAAGGGTGCGGCACGAGGACTTCCCAGGGTCACCCGTCCCAGTACTACTCTCGCCCGGCGCGCTAGCTGCAGAGTTCGATGGGATCCAGTGCATTAATCTTTGGTATAATCGCGCCGTCGACTAATCTGCGCCGCTCCATATAATTATAGTATCGTTCAAGCAAACACATTTTTCAATAAAGCGTTCCGCATAACTCGTTAAAATAATAAAAAAATTAAAAAAAAGGGTGCGGCTGAGGACTTCCCAAGAGGTCACCCGTCCTAGTACTACTCTCGCCCGGGCGCGCTTAGCTGCGGTTCGTGGGATCCAGTGCATTAATCTTTGGTATGATGCGCCCGTCGACTAATTGCCGCTGCTCCATATAATTATAGTATCGTTCAAGCAAACGCTTTTTCGATAAAGCGTTCCGCGTAACTCGTTAAAATAATAAAAAAATTAAAAAAAGGGTGCGACCGAGGACTTCCCAAGGGTCCCCGTCCTAGTACTACTCTCGCCCGGCGCGCTTGCGCGGAGTTAGTGGGATCCAGTGCATTAATCTTTGGTATGATCGCGCCCGTCGGCTATCTGCCGCCGCCCGTATAATTATAGTATCGTTCGAGCAAACGCATTTTTCAATAAAGCGTTCCCGTAACTTCGTTAAAATAATAAAAAAATTAAAAAAAGGGTGCGCCGAGGACTTCCCAGGGTCGCCCGTCCTAGTACTACTCTCGCCCGGCGCGCTTAGCGCGAGTTACGATGGGATCCAGTGCATTAATCTTTGGTATGATCGCGCGTCGACTAATTGCCGCTGCTCCATATAATTATAGTATCGTTCAAACAAACGCTTTTTCGTAAAGCGTTCCACATAACTCGTTAAAATAATAAAAAAATTAAAGGGTGCGGCACGAGGACTTCCCAGGGTCGCCCGTCCTAGTACTACTCTCGCCCGGGCGCGCTGCGCGAGTTCGATGGGATCCAGTGCATTAATCTTTGGTATGATCGCGCCGTCGACTAATCTGCCGCCACCCATATAATTATAGTATCGTTCGAGCAAACGCGATTTTCGATAAAGCGTTCCACGTAACTTCGTTAAAATAATAAAAAAATTAAAAAAAAGGGTGCGACACGAGGACTTCCCAGAGGTCACCCGTCCTAGTACTTACTCTCGCCCAGCGCGCTGCGCGAGTTGTGGGATCCAGTGCATTAATCTTTGGTATGATCGCGCCCGTCAACTATCTGCCGCTGCTCCATATAATTATAGTATCGTTCAAACAAACGCATTTTCGATAAGCGTTCCCGTAACTTCGTTAAAATAATAAAAAAATTTAAAAAAAAGGGTGCGGCACGAGGACTTCCCAAGGGTCACCCATCCTAGTCTTACTCTCGCCCGCCGCTGCCGAGTTAGATGGGATCCAGTGCATTAATCTTTGGTATGATCGCGCCGTCGACTAGTCTGCCGCCGCTCCATATAATTATAGTATCGTTCAAGCAAACACATTTTTCGATAAAGCGTTCCGCGTAACTTCGTTAAAATAATAAAAAAATTTAAAAAAAAGGGTGCGGCACGAGGACTTCCCAAGGGTCACCCGTCCTAGTACTACTCTCGCCCAGCCGCGCTTCCGGAGTTGATAGGATCCAGTGCATTAATCTTTGGTATGATCGCTCCGTCACTAATCGCCGCCGTTCTATATAATTATAGTATCGTTCGAACAAACGCATTTTCGATAAAGCGTTCCACGTAACTTCGTTAAAATAATAAAAAAATTAAAGGGTGCGACATGAGGACTTCCCAGGGTCGCCCGTCCTAGTACTACTCTCGCCCGCGCGCTGCTCGAGTTCGATGGGATCCAGTGCATTAATCTTTGGTATGATCCGCCCCGTCGACTAATCTGCCGCCGCTCTATATAATTATAGTATCGTTCAAGCAAACGCTTTTTCGATAAAGCGTTCCCATAACTTCGTTAAAATAATAAAAAATTTTAAAAAAAGGGTGCGACATGAGGACTTCCCAGAGGTCACCCGTCCTAGTACTACTCTACGCCGGGCGCGCTTGGCTCGGGTTAGATGGGATCCCGTGCATTAATCTTTGGTATGATCGCGCCGTCGGCTATTGCCGCCGCTCCATATAATTATAGTATCGTTCGAGCAAGCGCTTTTTCGATAAAGCGTTCCACATAACTCGTTAAAATAATAAAAAATTAAAAAAGGGTGCGACCGAGGACTTCCCAGGGTCCCCGTCCTAGTACTACTCTCGCCCGCGCGCTGGCTGCAGAGTTAGATGGGATCCGGTGCATTAATCTTTGGTATGATCGCGCCCGTCGACTAATCTGCCGCCGCTCCATATAATTATAGTATCGTTCAAACAAACACATTTTTCGATAAAGCGTTCCGCGTAACTTCGTTAAAATAATAAAAAAATTAAAAAAAAGGGTGCGACGCGAGGACTTCCCAAGGGTCACCCGTCCTAGTACTACTCTCGCCCGGGCCGCTGGCTCAGGTTCGATGGGATCCAGTGCATTAATCTTGGTATAATCGCGCCGTCGACTAATCTCCGCCGCTCCATATAATTATAGTATCGTTCAAGCAAGCGCAATTTTCGATAAAGCGTTCCGCATAACTTCGTTAAAATAATAAAAAAATTAAAAAAAGGGTGCGGCATGAGGACTTCCCAAGGGTCACCCGTCCTAGTACTACTCTCGCCCGGCGCGCTTAGCTGCGGGTTAGATGGGATCCCGTGCATTAATCTTTGGTATGATCGTGCCGGTCGACTGTCTGCCGCCGTTCCATATAATTATAGTATCGTTCAAGCAAGCGCTTTTTCAATAGCGTTCCACATAACTCGTTAAAATAATAAAAAAATTAAAAAAAAGGTGCGCATGAGGACTTCCCAAGGGTCGCCCGTCCTAGTACACTCTCGCCCAAGCCGCGGCGCGAGTCGATGGGATCCGGTGCATTAATCTTTGGTATGATGCGCGTCGACTAATCTGCCGCCGTTCTATATAATTATAGTATCGTTCAAACAAGCGCTTTTTCGATAAAGCGTTCCGCGTAACTTCGTTAAAATAATAAAAAAATTTAAAAAAAAGGGTGCGACACGAGGACTTCCCAAGGGTCGCCCGTCCTAGTACTACTCTCGCCCGGCGCGCAGCCGGAGTTATGGGATCCAGTGCATTAATCTTTGGTATGATCGCGCCGTCGGCTAATGCCCGCCGCTACATATAATTATAGTATCGTTCGAACAAACGCTTTTTCGATAAAGCGTTCCGCGTAACTCGTTAAAATAATAAAAAAATTAAAAAAAAGGGTGCGGCACGAGGACTTCCCAAGGGTCGCCCGTCCTAGTACTACTCTTCCCGGGCGCGCTGCTGCGGGTTAGATGGGATCCAGTGCATTAATCTGTGGTATAATCGCGCCGTCGACTAATCTGCCGCCGCTCCATATAATTATAGTATCGTTCGAACAAGCGCATTTTCGATAAAGCGTTCCCATAACTCGTTAAAATAATAAAAAAATTAAAAAAAAGGGTGCGGCCGAGGACTTCCCAGGGTCCCCGTCCTAGTACTACTCTCGCCCGGGCGCTTGCTGCAGGTTGATGGGATCCAGTGCATTAATCTTTGGTATGATCGCCTGTCACTAATCTGCCGCCCTCTATATAATTATAGTATCGTTCAAACAAACGCTTTTTCAATAAAGCGTTCCCATAACTCGTTAAAATAATAAAAAAATTAAAAAAAAAGGGTGCGGCCAGGACTTCCCAGGTCACCCATCCTACTACTACTACTCGCCCGGGCGCGCTGCTCCAGTTCGATGGGATCCCGTGCATTAATCTTTGGTATGATCGCGCCCGTCGACTAATCTGCCGCCGCTCATATAATTATAGTATCGTTCAAACAAACACATTTTTCGATAAAGCGTTCCACATACTTCGTTAAAATAATAAAAAAATTAAAAAAAAGGGTGCGCGACACGAGGACTTCCCAGGGTCACCCGTCCTAGTACTACTCTCGCCCGGCGCGCGGCTGCTGGTTAGATGGGATCCAGTGCATTAATCTTTGGTATGATGTGCTGCGTCTGTCGGCCGCCCATATAATTATAGTATCGTTCAAACAAACGCATTTTTCAATAAGCGTTCCCGTAACTCGTTAAAATAATAAAAAAATTAAAAAAAAGGGTGCGACCGAGGACTTCCCAGAGGTCACCCGTCCTAGTACTACTCTCGCCCGAGCCGCGGCGCGAGTTCGATAGGATCCAGTGCATTAATCTTTGGTATGATCGCGCCCGTCGACTAATCTGCCGCTGCTCCATATAATTATAGTATCGTTCGAGCAAACGCTTTTTCGATAAAGCGTTCCCGTAACTCGTTAAAATAATAAAAAAATTAAAAAAAGGGTGCGGCCGAGGACTTCCCAGGGTCACCCGTCCCAGTACTACTCTCGCCCGGCGCTGCTTCGGAGTTCGATGGGATCCAGTGCATTAATCTTTGGTATGATCGCGCCGTCGACTAATCTGCCGCTGCTCCATATAATTATAGTATCGTTCGAGCAAACGCTTTTTCGATAAAGCGTTCCACGTAACTCGTTAAAATAATAAAAAAATTAAAAAAAAAGGGTGCGACCGAGGACTTCCCAGGGTCGCCCGTCCTAGTACTACTCTCGCCCGGGCGCGCTTAGCTGCGGAGTTCGATAGGATCCAGTGCATTAATCTTTGGTATGATCGTCCGTCGACTAATCTGCCGCCACTACTATAATTATAGTATCGTTCAAGCAAACACATTTTTCGATAAAGCGTTCCCGTAACTTCGTTAAAATAATAAAAAAATTAAAAAAAAGGGTGCGGCCAAGGACTTCCCAGGGTCACCCGTCCTAGTATTACTCTCGCCCGGGCCCGCTGGCGGCTGAGTTCGATAGGATCCAGTGCATTAATCTTTGGTATGATCGCGCCGTCGACTAATCGCCGCTGCTCATATAATTATAGTATCGTTCAAACAAACGCTTTTTCGTAGCGTTCCCGTAACTCGTTAAAATAATAAAAAAATTAAAAAAGGGTGCGACATGAGGACTTCCCAGGGTCACCCGTCCTAGTATTACTCTCGCCCCGCGCTGCCGAGTTCGATAGGATCCAGTGCATTAATCTTTGGTATGATCGCGCCGTCGGCTAATCTGCCGCCGCTCTATATAATTATAGTATCGTTCGAACAAACGCATTTTCATAAAGCGTTCCACATAACTCGTTAAAATAATAAAAAAATTAAAAAAAAGGGTGCGGCCAGGACTTCCCAAGAGGTCACCCGTCCTAGTACTACTCTCGCCCGGGCCGCTGCCGAGTTACGATGGGATCCAGTGCATTAATCTTGGTATGATCGCGCCGTCGGCTATTGCCGCCCTCATATAATTATAGTATCGTTCAAACAAGCGCTTTTTCGATAAAGCGTTCCACGTAACTCGTTAAAATAATAAAAAAATTAAAAAAAAGGGTGCGCACAGGACTTCCCAAGGGTCGCCCGTCCTAGTACTACTCTCGCCCAAGCGCCGTAGCTGCGGGTTAGATGGGATCCCGTGCATTAATCTTTGGTATGATCCCGCCGGTCACTAGTCTGCGCTGCTCTATATAATTATAGTATCGTTCAAGCAAACGCATTTTTCGATAAAGCGTTCCGCGTAACTCGTTAAAATAATAAAAAAATTAAAAAAAGGGTGCGGCACGAGGACTTCCCAGAGGTCACCCGTCCTAGTACTACTCTCGCCCGGGCGCGCGGCTCGAGTTGTGGGATCCAGTGCATTAATCTTGGTATGATCGCGCCCGTCGACTAATCGCCGCTGCTCCATATAATTATAGTATCGTTCGAGCAAACGCTTTTTCGATAAAGCGTTCCACGTAACTTCGTTAAAATAATAAAAAAATTAAAAAAAAAGGTGCGACACGAGGACTTCCCAGGGTCCCCGTCCTAGTACTACTCTCGCCCGGGCCCGCTTGCTGCAGGTTAGATGGGATCCAGTGCATTAATCTTTGGTATAATCTGCGTCGCATCTGGCGCCGTCGTATAATTATAGTATCGTTCAAGCAAACGCTTTTTCATAAAGCGTTCCGCATAACTCGTTAAAATAATAAAAAAATTAAAAAAAAGGGTGCGGCCGAGGACTTCCCAGGGTCACCCATCCTAGTACTACTCTCGCCCAGCGCGCTTGGCGGTGGAGTTAGATGGGATCCAGTGCATTAATCTTTGGTATGATGCGCCCGTCGACTAATCGCCGCCCCATATAATTATAGTATCGTTCGAGCAAACGCATTTTCGATAAAGCGTTCCCGTAACTTCGTTAAAATAATAAAAAAATTAAAAAAAAGGGTGCGACATGAGGACTTCCCAGGGTCGCCCGTCCTAGTACTACTCTGCCCGGGCGCGCGGGCGCGGGTTAGTGGGATCCGGTGCATTAATCTTTGGTATGATCGCATCAGTCGACTTCGCCGCCGTTCCATATAATTATAGTATCGTTCGAGCAAACACAATTTTCAATAAAGCGTTCCCGTAACTTCGTTAAAATAATAAAAAAATTAAAAAAAGGGTGCGGCCGAGGACTTCCCAAGAGGTCGCCCGTCCCAGTCCTACTCTCGCCGGCCGCTAGCGGTTCGATGGGATCCAGTGCATTAATCTTTGGTATGATCGCCCCGTCGACTAGTCTGCCGCCGCTACTATAATTATAGTATCGTTCAAGCAAACGCTTTTTCAATAAAGCGTTCCACATAACTCGTTAAAATAATAAAAAAATTAAAAAAAGGGTGCGGCATGAGGACTTCCCAGGGTCGCCCGTCCTAGTACTTACTCGCCCGAGCGCGCTGCTGCGAGTTCGATAGGATCCAGTGCATTAATCTTTGGTATGATCGCGCCCGTCGACTAATCTGCCGCTCTCTATATAATTATAGTATCGTTCAAGCAAGCACAATTTTCGATAAAGCGTTCCACGTAACTTCGTTAAAATAATAAAAAATTTTTAAAAAAAGGGTGCGACACGAGGACTTCCCAAGGGTCCCCGTCCTAGTACTACTCTCGCCCGGCCCGCGTGCTGCAGAGTTAGATGGGATCCAGTGCATTAATCTTTGGTATGATCGCGCCGTCACTAATCGCCGCTGCTCTATATAATTATAGTATCGTTCAAACAAGCGCTTTTTCGATAAGCGTTCCCATAACTCGTTAAAATAATAAAAAAATTAAAAAAAAGGGTGCGGCATAGGACTTCCCAGGGTCACCCGTCCTAGTACTACTCTCGCCCGGCCGCTGCGCGAGTTAATGGGATCCCGTGCATTATCCTGGTATGATCGCGCCCGTCGCTAATTGCCGCCGCTACTATAATTATAGTATCGTTCGAACAAACACATTTTTCGATAAAGCGTTCCACATAACTTCGTTAAAATAATAAAAAAATTAAAAAAAAAGGGTGCGACATGAGGACTTCCCAGGGTCACCCGTCCCAGTACTACTCTCGCCCAAGCACGCTGCTCGAGTTGATGGGATCCAGTGCATTAATCTTTGGTATGATCGTGCCCGTCGACTAATCTGCCCGCCACTCATATAATTATAGTATCGTTCAAACAAACGCTTTTCGATAAAGCGTTCCCGTAACTTCGTTAAAATAATAAAAAAATAAAAAAAAAAGGGTGCGACACGAGGACTTCCCAGGGTCACCCGTCCCGAGTACTACTCTGCCCGGGCGCGCTGGGCGGAGTTACGTGGGATCGGTGCATTAATCTTTGGTATGATCGCGCCGTCGCTAATCTGCCGCCGCTCCATATAATTATAGTATCGTTCGAGCAAGCGCTTTTTCGTAAACGTTCCACATAGCTCGTTAAAATAATAAAAAAATTAAAAAAAAGGTGCGGCTGAGGACTTCCCGAGGTCACCCGTCCTAGTATTACTCTCGCCCGGCCGCTGCCGGAGTTCGATGGGATCCAGTGCATTAATCTTTAGTATGATCGCCCCGGTCGACTAATTGCCGCCCTCCATATAATTATAGTATCGTTCAAGCAACGCTTTTTCAATAAAGCGTTCCCGTAACTCGTTAAAATAATAAAAAAATTAAAAAAAAAGGGTGCGGCATGAGGACTTCCCAGAGGTCACCCGTCCTAGTATTACTCTGCCCGGGCGCGCTCCGAGTTCTGGGATCCAGTGCATTAATCTTTGGTATGATCGCGCCCGTCAGCTAATCTGCCGCCGCTCCATATAATTATAGTATCGTTCAAACAAACACTTTTTCGATAAAGCGTTCCACGTAACTTCGTTAAAATAATAAAAAAATTAAAAAAAAAGGGTGCGGCATGAGGACTTCCCAGGGTCGCCCGTCCTAGTACTACTCTCGCCCGGGCACGCTTAGCTGCGAGTTACGATGGGATCCAGTGCATTAATCTTGGTATGATCGCGCCGTCGACTAATCTGCCGCCGCTCGTATAATTATAGTATCGTTCGAACAAACGCTTTTTCAATAAAGCGTTCCACATAACTTTCGTTAAAATAATAAAAAAATTAAAAAAAAGGGTGCGGCACGAGGACTTCCCAAGGGTCACCCATCCTATTACTACTCGCCCGGGCGCGCGTGGCTGCGAGTTACGATGGGATCCAGTGCATTAATCTTTGGTATGATCGCGCGTCGGCTAATCTGCCCTGCTCTATATAATTATAGTATCGTTCAAACAAACGCTTTTTCAATAAAGCGTTCCACGTAACTTCGTTAAAATAATAAAAAAATTAAAAAAAAGGGTGCGACATGAGGACTTCCCAAGGGTCGCCCGTCCTAGTACTACTCTGCCCGGGCGCGCTTTGCTGCGGAGTTGATGGGATCCAGTGCATTAATTCCTGGTATGATCGCGCGTCACTAATTGCCGCCGCTCATATAATTATAGTATCGTTCGAACAAACACATTTTTCGATAAAGCGTTCCACATAACTTCGTTAAAATAATAAAAAAAAATTAAAAAAAAAGGTGCGACCGAGGACTTCCCAAGAGGTCACCCGTCCTAGTCCTACTCGCCCAGCGGCTTAAGCGCGGAGTTACGCGGTGGGATCCAGTGCATTAATCTTTGGTATGATGCGTCGCTAATCGCCGCCGCTGCTATAATTATAGTATCGTTCAAACAAACACATTTTTCGATAAGCGTTCCACATAACTTCGTTAAAATAATAAAAAAATTAAAAAAAAGGGTGCGGCATGAGGACTTCCCAAGGGTCACCCGTCCTAGTACTACTCTCGCCCAAGCGCGCGCGGTGGAGTTCGATGGGATCCGGTGCATTAATCTGGTATGATCGCGCGGTCAACTAATCTGCCGCCACTCTATATAATTATGTATCGTTCAAACAAACACAATTTTCAATA
>JAKCVP010000042.1:0-50559 GCA_023512835.1 Taxillus chinensis
AAGGTAGATGGAGGGACTTGGCAGTACAAGAAGATGGCAGAGACCATCCTCGGCGAGTTACGGCTGTAATAACGAACTCTGGACAACAGACGACTTTCCTTTGTGGTCGAGGGTGGTTGCTGTCACGCAAAGAAGATTGGCACTTTTGTATTAGTACACGAGACGGGACGTCCTGCATCTAGAAGAGTCCTGGCTACGTCGGTCCTGTGGCCTTGGCTGTCTCTCGCCGACTGAATAGACTCGGCGTTATCTAAGCACATCAATTGAGCGATCGGTTCGAATTGTCTACTTGCTGTGCCCCCTCCCCATGTGAACTGCAGCGTGCGCAGTCAGCAGAACCTCAGCACGAGACGAGCATCTGGGGTTGGCCGAAGCTTGGGCCACCAGCAGCAGCACCTGTAGGGCTGCGCGTCTGACCTCCCACATCAACCCGTCTCTTCATTGAGTACTTCGTAGCTCCTCACTTCTCGCTTCTGCCCACACTGTCCCTTGCTGCCACGATTCGAGAACTACTTCACCGTCTTTCGCTCCTCGCTGCCTCTGCGCCGCTGCGTCTTCTGATCACCCCGCGGAGCATCGTCCGACCCATTCGCGTCCTATCAAGCGTCTGTAATCGGACAGCCACGATACCTCGTCAACCGCCAAAATCTCGACTCCACAGGGGCGCGAGGCTCCCTCCGCCCAGACACCATGATCCCACAGCACGTCTTCTCCCACCAGCATCAATACGCCGATCCAACCTGGCAGTATCAGCAGTCAGCCGCCAACGGCTCTCAGCACAACCAGCAATCATTTGCTCGAAACGGCGCCCCTGCGCCCGATTCCGCTGCCTTTATGGGGCCCGGTGCACCAGATTCAGCTGAGGAGAGACGTATACTTGAATGGATCTCACAGTTGATGAGGCCCGAAACGCGGGAAAGCGCTCTGCTTGAGCTCAGCAAAAAGCGAGAGCAGTTCCCACAGCTCGCCTTGATTCTCTGGCACTCTTTCGGTTGGTCCCCAAGCTTTCTCATCTCTGGACATATGCTCACCCCAGTCTCAGGCGTCATGACTTCCTTGCTGCAAGAGATAATCTCTGTGTATCCGCTCCTCAACCCATCGCAGCTCACTGCAGCCGCGTCCAATCGTGTTTGTAACGCTCTGGCACTGTTGCAATGCGTTGCTAGTCACAATGAAACGCGCAGTCTGTTTCTCAGTGGTAAGCACGCACAATCACTTCCCTTGAATCTGTTTTCATTGCTGACATTGTTGTAGCGCACATACCTCTCTTTCTCTACCCCTTCCTGAACACAACTTCAAAAAGTCGACCCTTCGAATACCTACGGCTTACTTCACTCGGTGTCATTGGCGCGCTCGTGAAGAATGACTCTTCGGACGTCATCAACTTTCTCCTCACGACCGAAATAATACCCTTATGCCTGCGCATAATGGAAACTGGCAGCGAACTGAGCAAGACGGTGGCTATTTTCATTGTCCAGAAGATTCTGCTCGATGACATGGGTCTCAACTATATTTGCCAAACATATGAGCGTTTCTACGCTGTGGGCAGCGTCCTAAGCAACATGGTCACAGCTCTTGTCGACCAGCAGACAGTACGACTACTAAAGCACGTTGTCCGATGCTTTTTGCGTCTCAGCGACAATGCCCGTGCGAGGGAAGCACTGCGTCAATGTCTTCCCGAGCCTTTACGCGATGCTACGTTCAGCCCTGTTCTACGCGACGATGCTGCGACAAAGCGTTGTCTTGCACAACTCCTCATCAATCTGAGCGACAACGCTGTTGACCCTCAGACCCAGCAGGGCCTGATCCAAGGCTAGAAGACTCATGGATCAGGCAGTGGCCAAGGATCTCCAGCAGAACCTCCCGGGGCGTTTCCGCGCGGACTCGCTCGACTCCCTCACCCATCCACCAGAAACTTTGAGTGGTGAACCACTCACACCTTTATTTTCGTATCCTCTGCATGATGACTGCCCCGTCTTTGACTCTGGCGGCAGACTACTTCTTGGGGCGCTGCGACTGCATGAAGCTCGGCTCCCACGCCACTTTTCACATATATACCCTACGATTATTTGCGTTGAGATTACAGCGAAGCATTTCAAAGATGGGCGTCATGCACGCACTGTATCACGCAACACGATGGAAGATGAGTAACGGCGACACACTTTTGGCCCTCTCTCCCCCGTACGTCCAAGGAGGCACCTTTCAGCCTGGCACGCGTAACAACAGACTCTTGTGGCGTGTGCGACGATATCAACGACGAAACGTGCAGCACTGAAGACAATGGGAGAGAACGGGGTAGATGGAGCATGATGAAACACGTCAATGGAGTTTTGTTTTTCTTGTTTTGAGGAGCATAGCTGGTTGGCGTGAGGGATGGATGTGTGGAAGTGGGGTATAAAAAGTTGTTTTTTTCGTGCGTGCATGGTTTTTCTGCCAGATGCTCTGCTACGTGTATCATATCATACCCAACTGACGAGCATGGATTCGGTCGCGATGGTTTGAGTAGGGGGGGTTTTTTGCTGTACCTTGAGCTAGATGTATGATGAATAGAGGAAACGGAGACACAAGTTGCATCACTGTTGAGAATCTTTCTTTCTGAGCATAGGCATATCTGCGTGACTTTTGCGCATATGTACACTCTCCACAACCCGAGACCAGACTCCGACAATGCAGTACAATTCGTTCCTCACACCCCGTGACTCGAAACCCCCAAAAAGAAAAGAAAACAAAAGACTCCCAGACAAGAAAAAGCGCCTACCCACCCTCTGCAGCGCCATTCCCCTTGCCATTCCCCGCCGCACCACCAGCCCCAGCCCCAGACCCAGGCCCAAAAACATAACTCCCACTCCTCACCCTCTTCCTCACCCTCCCCTCGCCCTTGAGCCGTCTCTGCTCCTCCCTATTCGCATTCCCCTCCCTCCGCTCCTCCTTGGCCGCCGGCGTCCCCGCGCCCGTGCCGACATCCATTGGTTTCCGGCGCCTGACAACCTGATATGTGCGATCGAGCTCCACTTCAACCGCACAGCGCACGCGCAGCGCCGATATAGCCGGCCACACGCTGCGCTCGCCACGCTGGATCCAGCGCTCCACGACATCCTTATTCGGGCGCTCTAGCAGACCCACGAAATCGCGGAGATGCAACTCTGGTACTAGCGTGATTGATGCAGCGGGCATAGGCTCGTCGACGAGATAGCGTCTTATACTGCTGTGCAGCAGGCCGAGGGTGTCGAGTTGGCGGAGACGATGTTGGAGTTCGAGATTGAGGAGGCGGAGAAAGGGCGTTGAGAGACGTGGGGATATGGATGATGGCGGGGGCGAAGGGTGGGAGGCGCTTTCCGAGTAGAGGAAGGGTGCGATGGACGGGCGTGCCTGGGAGAGGATGAAGTGGTTTACGTTGAAGAGCTCGGCTGTGCGGGTTAGCGGGCTGTCGCGCAGTGGATCTGTGGGTGGGGGGACGGTTGGTTTGCGGCGTGTAGCGAGGGATGGCGGTCGATTTGAGAGTGCGCCGGAAGGGTCCGCGGGGGATGTGGGTTGGATGATCGATTGGGTGATGGAGGGTGTTGCTGGTGAGGATGTGGGCGTGGGCCAGGTGTAGATTTGGCCTGTCGCTGCGTCTTTGCAGAGGAGAGCTGTCGAAGAGAAGAGAGGGGAGGATTCGGAGTTTGAGGCTACAGCTGCAGACCAGATGAGGACGTTGGGAGCTGTGAGATAGTTTAGGAGAGCCGGGATGTCGCCGCGGGCTGGAGTAGGGAGAGTGATGTTGAGGACGCGCTTGGTCCGCGCGTAGGCTTCCTCAAAGGTAAGGTCTGCAACGTTTGCGCGAACGGCAGCTTCGAGGACTGCCACGTCGAGAAGATAGCCATGTTTCGCGAAACGACGCACACGACGGAGGAGCGTCACTAGCCAGTTGGGCGTTGAGTCATCCTGCGCAGAGGTGCGTGCCTTATTGTTGCCGGTGGACGAGAAGGCAGAGAGATCAAGGTTCTCGCCGGTGAGAAAGTCCAACAGCTCCTCCTCGGTGTGGACGCCTACAAGAGCGGCAATCAGAGCACCCGTATCGCTCCCAACAACAATACGAGGAAGCAGACCCCGGAGGTGTAGAGCCTTGACCACGCCAATGTGACAAAGACCGAAGATAGCACCACCCTGTAGGACCAGTGCTGAGCGGCCGAATGCTTGTCTGGTATCATGGAGTAGATCAAGCTTGGCTTGAGACGTCAGACCCGTCGAAAAATCCTGGGAAGTTGGATATGCAGCAACGTATTCGACCGCGAGGGCAAGTTGAGTAATGTAGTCTTCGATGAGTAGCTTTGTGCCCGCATAGGCACGGTTGTAGAGACGCGGCGTCGTTATGTTGCCTAGATTCCGGACAAGACCGGACCGTAGCAGATTGACCAAGGTGAAGATATCGTCATCTTCTCTGGCGGTGATGATGGCTTGCAGTCTTGAGTGAATGAGTCGGTAGTCGTAGTGTTTACTAGTGGCATTCTGTCGCCTGCATTCCATTGTCAGTTGGTGGAGCCATGCTCGGGACCCAGGATGAAATACCAGAGGTCGTTTCCTAGCTCTTCATCGAGTTGGAATGCTGCAGCCTCCCACTGCTCATAGACACGGACTTCGTTGAGCGTCGTCAGTAGTTCTTCGCTGGGTGCTTTCTCATTCCACCAAGCTAGAAATTTCTAGCGTTGAGAAGTCAGTAATCTCACTTGACTGACACCCAGTATGAGATAGCTCACATTTTGCCAGAAATAGAAGACTTCAAAGAATAAGCTCATCAAGGTGTTCAAGGCGAGGTACGAAGTGTACTGGGCCTCCATTCTTGCGGTGACCCAGGCGCAGCGGCTGGCAGCATAGTCAAGAAACGAGTGAAAGATGGTCACGCACCTTGCCGGGGCTTTGAGCAAGAGATATGGGCGTCAACATGAGAGAATGGTGCGCGGTACAGCGACTCAGGTACGAAATGCGGAGAAGAATCGAGGTGAGGTCAGACAGAGCTCGGGCCACGTGTGGAGTGATCTAACATGTGATAATTGTTTTTATGTGATTGGATCTACCTGGCCCGGCCATCTCGAGATCCATGCCAGTCGACTATTGATTGCCGCTCCTACAGGAGAGAGCAGCCGCAGCTTTTGTTATGCAAATACAAATGTCATTCCCGTCAACCCAGCCGCCGTGCCGTCGACAGCTACAGGGCGCAGGCTGAGGCCACCCCTTGGCAACCTGCTGATTGCCTCCTCTTTAGTATACCTTCTTCTTCTCGTCCATGCTGAATTGACCGGGTCCCATGTTGACAAGCAGAAGCAAGCCGCCACTGCTCAAAGTTAGTGTCATTTTTTTCTCTCTGCGTCTTGGCGCACACTTACACAATGGAAAGGATCTGGAAGAAGTCGTATTTAGCAAAGTCCTTGCGCTGGTCGTGGTGGTGAAGCTGGTCTCAAGTTAGCTGGCGTCATCATGCGGCAGAGCTACATGTACTTACTGTCCAGAAGTTGTTGACCAGGATATTCTGCAAAGAAGTATTAGTACAAATCACGACACAACCCGTTCGGAATTGCACTTACAAAGACGCTGAGAATCAGTACGAGAAGAATCGCGCTGAACTTGGCCTTGAAACCAACGACAACCATGATGCAGGCCACTAGGCCGATGATGCTCACCAGCACACGCCCAATGCTCCAGTCGCCAGCAATGACAAATCCAACAAACAGGAAGATGAGGAGGACGCGGCCCGCAAGCTGGAAATACATCTTGCGGTCCTTTTCATCGACCTGAGGCAGACCAGCCGGAATGAATCGCTTGCGGACCCAGCTGTCAGACAAGACCATCAAAAGGCCACCCATCACAGACAGGTTTCGGAGGAAAAAGTTGAGGTCGAAAATCAGGCCGTATCCGAGCGCTTGAGTGACGACGACCGACGCAAGGCCAATGACTGCGTAGTTGGTCTGCTTCCGGGCGACGATAAGGGTTGAGCAGGAGAGCATTGTAATCACGTTGAAGATGAGGAAGAGGTGGGTCAGGCCGTTCGGTACTGGCGTTGGGTGTTAGCTTTCTCGCTCTAGCGACGCCCATTCGACACTCCTTACTCTTCCGGAAATCGTGTAGGTAGATCAATTGATCTTTCCATTGTGTTATAATACGCAATGCATCTTCGAGGAAGGTGACGATGATCAAGAATCGGCCAATGGCGGGGAGGTATCTGTTTGCGGCAGCCGCGTCAGCATTTGTACACAGGATGCGTGCTGAGCAGTGCGTACGGCTTGATGGGCTCAGAGACAGAGTCAAGCAAGTCCTCGACCTTGCTGGTTTGTTCGCGAATCTGATCGAGGGGACTGGGATCTGTGGTTGCGTCTGGGCGAGAGGGACCGCCGCCGAACTGGTTTCCCAGGTGGTAGCCGGCTGTGCCTCCGATTTGAGAGCCACCGCGTAGTTGTGCCATTGCGAAAATACTAGAAGGGGTTGTGGAGAGAGAAGACGGGGAAAGGTAAGGAATAAGTACAGTGTGTTCGGATGTAAGTAGTAACTGGCCACCTTGCGCCTGGAGCTAGCTCCAAATGTAAAGATCGGCACAGAACCCTCCACCTGCAGCGACGACAATACAGCAACGCAGCGCCTCGTATTCCGCGCCCACTTCCCTCGCGCCGATACGCCACAAGGGCTCAAGCAGAATCAAGCTACGCAGACATTGGCTAAATATAGACTGATGTTGACGGCATTCGTTCATCGAGCGGCGACCTCACACGACATGCAGGCCCAGCACGTAAACGTCTAACACGAGTGAGTCAGCAGCACATCTTGACTTGGTGCGATCCTTGGCCGCAATCAACTGCTATGTTCTCACAGACATCGTACTATGCGTGGAAGAAAAGAGGCTTGATGCTTTCATTGTTCTTAGTCCCTTTGGTCCAAATGGTGTCTCCTAGCCCTTGTTTCGCAAGGAAGCCTGTCATGACCTTAATACATGGAAGAATCATATTCTCGCGCCTCAACACCGAGCCATTGAAACAACGGCGACAAGTCGGCTCAGTGGTACGGAGCATGCCCTTGCGTTTTTTTTGTTACAGCACGCGAGACCTGTAGCGCATTTGTTATCGTCGAAGTATGCAATCGACGTTGTGAACCGGCGACCACAAATTATCCCTGCAAAAATCGCTCACTGAGAGCTCTGCATCTCGACCCATGTCTCTCGCTCAGTTGGCAGCCCAGTCAGAGTCTTGGGGGTGGCCCTTTGGACCGGAGGTGAAGTTTGTTGCTTTCTCGAGGGCTGCGTAGGCATTTCTAGAGGCAACGTTCTTCTTGCCGCCCACGAGCTCACTGGTGGACACTGAAGCGAATTTGTTAGCAGCTTTGGGGGCAGCTGCGGGCTCAGCGGCCTCGGGAGGAGGCGAATTGGTCGTGATCGATTCCGCATCCTTCCTGGTCCTCTTGCTCTTCTTGGTGGACACTTCGTTCCAGCCGCTCATCTCTTGGATGAGCTCAATCTGCTTCTCTTCCGACATTTGGGAAGCATCTGCGGCGGGGGTCTGGATAGCAGATGCCGCTCCGTTGACGCCAACATCGACGGCCTTGACAGCCTGGACAGGCTCAAAGGTGTCGAACAGGGGAGCCTGAGAAGACGTGGGAGCGGCGCCGTTACTGCCGTTCCATGCAGAGCTTGCGGGAGCTGCGCCGAGGCCATTCTTTGCAGGCTCCCCGCGAGCTTCTCTAGCACTACGACGTTGCTGCTCTTCGAGCTTCTTGCGCTGCTGCTCATCAGCCTCACGCTGAGCCTTGGCCTCCTCGGCTTTGCGGCGGTTCTGACGCTGCTTTTTGGTCTCTTTCTCAGGTGCAGCCTTGGCAGGCTGAGCTTTCTTCGCTTTCTCCTCGCCAGTGATGCGGATCGAAGAAGGTCCAGCAGGGGTGGGCTCGAGCATATCCGCAACGCTTCCAGCGGTGCTTGCACCGTTCACGGAACCGTTGATGTGACCGTTCTGTTCGGCAGCTGCCTGCTTCTTCTTGCTCTGCTTCTTTGGCTTGTTGGACTGAGCCTGAGCGTTCAAGTTGACGCCTTGCTTTGCAGCAGCCAGTTGGCGGGCCCATTCCTTATCATCCTGAGCAGCATCTTCCTCTTCGTCATCGTCTGCCGCCGCTGCGGTGTCTTGTGTGAATGAGACTGAAGGAGTCTTCTGGTGAGCATTACGCTTCTTGGCTTCCTTGCTATCTGCGCCCGATGCCTTTGACTTGGGCGCTGGTGATGCCTCCTTCCGCAGAGCTGACTTTGGCTGCTTACGCTTCTCTGCGGGAGCCGTAACTTTTTCGGTGAGCTCACTGATGTCGACGGCCTTGTTCTGCACAGCCTTGGGCTTGCCGGTCGAGGCGTAGTAGGCGGCCAGACCACCTCCAGCAGCCAGGATGACGCCCCAGTTGATCATCCACGATTCCATCTTGGCAATTTGGCGGAGCTGTACCAAGAGATTCTAAATGGTGGACAGTGTTTTGAATTTGGGAGAGCAAGAATATAAGGTGGTGTGGAGTTGGGTCTGTAAGACAGACGTAGGCGCGTAGAAGGCGTTGAAAGGAGTGTGTGAGGAATGGTGCGGAACAGAGACGAAGAGGTTACGCAAGGAGTGAGGGTCGTGGCAAGTAGTCGCGTGCACTGCCGACGACTCTCCGGACCAAGCAAAGGTTTATTACAAAATTGCGAGAAGAAAGGAAAGGGGCCGTTGTTCTGCGAAGACGAGAGTCGGTGGAGAGAAGGTAAAGTAGAAAGAGGAGGCAAGTGAAGTTGGTTGAGAGGAAAGCTGGCTTCATGCCGTGCTTCCGTTATGATTGGTGACCTCTTGGCACCGAGTTGAGACGAACCCAACACCTGGCAAGTCAAGGCGCTCAGATTCTGCAGCGGAGAATGGAAACGCTCAGACACAAGCCAGCATTCACTGTCACTGCACGTACAGGCTCTGCCTAATGTGCATCGGGTGGGCCCCTTCAGCAAAAGTAGCTTGCTCCATGGGGATGGACCTTGACGTGCCCCAGGCCTGAGCATCTTGCGCCATCGTCATCTTCCAGCTAAATGGCCTGGGCAGGTACACCCCAGAATGACATGCCCGTATGCCAGGACTTCCAGCCAGCATCCATGCTACCGTTGCGAAGCCTAGGATGGAATTTCACTATGTACAAAGTACAATGCAGCCATGACGAGAGCCTCCGCTCTTGCTATTCGTCGTCGTCGTCGTCGATGACACGCCGCCTCTTGCGCGATTGCGGACTTGCTTCTCCTGCTGCGGGCGCACCAGTATCATCATCCTCAGGATCGCCTTCAGCATCCTCTTCGTCTTCCGGCGACGCTTGCTTCCTCTTTGATGACTTCGGAGGCCCAAGGCTGATGCCCTCATCGGGATCCTCATCGCTTTCGACTGCTTCCTCTTCCTCTTCGTCGCTACCTGCCACAAAGTCATCCTGCTCATACTCGTCTTGCCGCCCGCTGCCGCGATACTCGTCTTCGTCCTCACTAAGGATCTCTCCCCTATTGTTCGAAGGCCGCTTCCGTGGCTTGCGTTTTGCAGCTGCAGCTCTCGCGGTCTGACCTCCTCTGAATCCTGCGCCAAGCTCATCATCGTCTTCGAGACCTCCAGCGGTAAGTCCACCCCGTCTGCCCCCGGGTTGAAGGAGTCCCTCCCGACGTTCCTGTTGACGCATCTCTTGAGCTTGGCGTTTCCTCTCCAGGCGTGATGCTTCCTTCTCTAATAGTTCAGCCCTCTTTCGAGCCGCTTCGGGATCCTCCGTGGTTTCCATTAATTGAACTTCGTTGGTCTCCTCGCCTGTGCCGTGTCTGGCTGCATTGAGTGCCTGCTGCAGCTTCAGCTTTGCAGCATCCGACGAGTCCTCGCTTGGGTCTATACGCAGACCCGCCGTTAACTTCCCAAAGTTGTGTACAAGATATCCTGCGGGCTGCACTAGATATGTGAAGGAGTCTTGACTGATGTGATATCCGGGCTTTCTGCCGGGTTTGAGGGCGTTGGGCGTCGGCTTCTTGGGGTTGGGTTGAGGAGGTGCCAGTGAATTGGCGGAGATTGTATGCTGTTTTCTCGGCTGAGTCGCGAGCTGCACCGTCAGCGATCCATCAGACCACCGCAGGATGCGCGCGTTGGAGATTGCTTTGTCTGGGTTGATCGGAGACTTGCGCCATCGTATCGTATTCAGGGCATTCCCATAGGCTGTCTTGGCCGCAGATTCATCGTTCTGTGCTTCTTCATCGGTGATGGGTGGTTGGAAGGTGTCTTCATTGAAAGCCTCTGGAGCAATTGGCGCGTACGCAGGAACTTTTAGCATGTAGAGCTCTCCGTCACTCGGTCGCGGCACAGGCAAGCGCACGAGCTCAGCGGCCTCGACAGTCAACTCTTCCTGTGGTTGTTCATCTTGCATCTCAACGTCGCGGTCCCGGCGATCGTGTCGGTCTAGGTCATCACCCGAGTCCAACTGCTCGTCGTCCAGGCCACGAGTATTCGGTTCTTCATCGTCATTGTCGCCGAAGAGGTCATCGTCTAGATCATCGTCGGCTTCCTCGGCTGCACCATTCGACTGAGGCTTTCTCCTAGAGCTGTGTGCGACGTCGTCCTCGTCGTCCTCGTCCTCGTCCAGAATAGGGTCGCGCTCGCTCTCTTCGGGGGACGACATGTTCTAGGAGAGGAGGTGTCTTCAAGCAGACGATGCGATTAGGCTGAGGCTGTGAAAAGTGGATAGCAGTAGAGACTGGTTCGTGTCTCTGAGATTGACAATGGACCGATTGAGATTTTGGGAGGGGAAGATAATGTTTGGGCGTGACGTGAAGGACAGACGCGTGCTGAGCAATGAAGCTCAGAGTTTCGTGCAGGCTGTGGCTGTTGCGTCGCTACGGGTTCCGCTTGCGGAGGCTTCCGTGTAGATCAACGTCTGCAAGTATGATGGTGCCGTCAAACAACCTTAGAAGACGCCGCTACCATCTCTAGTACATTCACGCCAGTTGCTTCTCCTCACTTCATGCATTAGAGCGTCCACCTGACCGCTGCTAGCAATGCGCCTGTCGAAGCGCCTTCACGATGGGGCACAGATGACGGTCATGATTATACGACTGCCGCCATGATAATTCACCCCGCCGCCGTACCGCCGTCTGCTAGAGTCTAGGACTCGATATATGATGCTGTGACGTACACCTCCATCCCACAGTCTGTAGCCTTCTTTGAACGCCAGCCTCGCCCTCAGGTTGCCTCCCGAGGAAGATGAGCAAAAATACTGAAGAGTGGTCTGGCGACCACGACATTTTCTCCGATCCCACCGAGCGACGGCATTTCTTCTCCGTTCTGGATTCATTCAGGTCAGTCCACAACTTATCTGCACAAAATCAGAATCCAGCAGCAGATGGATGCTCTCCTATCCTTCCTCGCGCGGATGTGCTATCTGCCGTTCCTCATCATGTTCTCGTTCATTTGCGCGCCGTCGAGTGCCTCGGCGCATGCGGATGAATAAGAACGTATTGACTGACGCCGCTTTCTCGTGCAAAGGCAGTACCGAAGGGCAGCTCACTATCATGGCACGCACGTCAGACGTCAAAACTTCTACGCCCTTCCCCAAGTTCAGTGGCAGATGTTGAGCCGCCCGCCCTACTCGTACCTTGAGACGCTAAGCAAGGTTGATGGCGCCATTGATGCCAACGCGAATCTTGCCGAAGCAATCTTGTCCAATGCGGTCGAGTCTATGGGCTTGTCCGATGTAGGTGCTTCTGGACCTGGTCAGCCAACTCAAAGTCCCCCTTGGCACGGTGCAGCGAGGAAGATCGACTTAGACAAAGCTCGAAGCACTGTCCACCAGTTATATCGCGACTGGAGCGCCGAAGGTGACGTCGAGCGTCAGGCTTGCTATGGTCCCATCTTGAAAGATCTTGCAAACAGCTATCCCACTGAAAAGGGCGCAATCAAAGTCTTGGTCCCAGGAGCTGGGCTCGGGAGACTTGTTCTCGAGCTCTGCCACGCCGGCTACCACGCAGAGGGCAATGAATTTTCGTATCATCAGCTCCTGACAAGCTCCTTCATCCTGAACCACACCAAAGAGAATCAGCAATGGCCATTGTTTCCCTTTGCCCTATCCTTCTCCAACGTACGCCGGCGCGAGGAGCAGCTTCTCAAGGTCATGATCCCGGACGTCCATCCAGCATTCTATTCCTCTGTCGATGGGGCGGGATCCATGAGCATGACTACGGGAGACTTTTGCGATCTCTACAGCGATGAAGAGTATACGGAACATTTCGACGCAGTCGCTACCATCTTCTTCATTGATACCTCAGCAAACATCCTAGCGTACATTGAGACGGTCCGTCGCTGTCTGAAAGCTGGTGGCATCTGGACCAATGTCGGCCCTCTTCTGTGGCATTTTGGCGGTCGTGACAAGGATGCTGACGGCGGCGAGGATGGAGGTAGCAAAGATAGTTCACATACCACCGGGAGCTTTGAGCCTAGCTCGGAAGAAATACTCGCCCTTATTCAGCAAGCTGGATTTTCGATTGAAGTCCACGACGAAAAGAGCTATCCGACCGGGTATGTTCAGAACCCCAACAGCATGCTACAGTCAACGTACGAGCCTGTACATTGGGTCGCTCGGAAACATTGAACGGAAACCTTTGCCATATTTTACAAGCTACTTGTCACACTCGATTGAAAGCCTGGCGCAGTGCTTTTACCGCGCGGCGGTACAGGGACCCGTCTCCTCGCTCGATCGGCTTTTACAGCGGCTCGATTCCTTTAGTTGATAGAGTTTTTCAGAAGGTGCTACCGAGACCACCACGGACACGCCCACAATCTTTTGATCAGGGCTTTGCGATGACTCTTGGATCACAGCATGCTGGATATTCTTACATATACCTTGAGCTGCCACAGTGCTCTAACTTACGCATACATTTAAAGACATTCAATTTTCTTCCCACATCCCAGTCCGAGCTCCAGTGTCTCTATAAATAACGCGAAGAACAGAGCGCACAGCTGCGAACTTTGTCACTGTAGAGATGGCCGCCCAGCTAATCTTGGCCTCTTGGCCATCGTGGGCGCACGCACAGCGCCTCAGGTAGGCTGGCTGGCTCGTGGCTACACCCGCTCGTATAAGTGAGCTTTCCAGATAAGCGCAGTGATGCTGCAGGGCGAGGTTGAAACTCAGAACATGCCCCTTCGCCTACAGTGTGTAACATGCCATAGATTACGCCGACATGTGCCCTGCCACGCGACACCACAACAAAACCAAATCTTGTTAACACTCTGATTTTCCCGCGACGACCGACCAGCCGGCAAGCCATTCAGCCAGCCAGTCACAGCGACACACCGTCCATACGCAATCGACGATATACTCTTTTCGACTGCAGCTCACGGTCATCAACATCAACCTGCAGCTCAAGCTCACCTCTGGTATCCACCACGGAACAGGCCAGGCTCCACAAATCCACGAACCCGTCCATGGCCCAGTCTGCTCATGTGAAGCGCACCACCTGCAGTGTCTAGCCATCTATCTACTCTACCTTTGGACCGCAGGTGCCTAGCTACCTTACGCAAAGCACCCGGCCCAACCCATACCCAACCCAAGCACCGCAAAACACGACCCACACGCCAACAAGACCATCAGCATCCCGAGATCCAAGCATGACCTCCCGAACCCCAACGCACAAAGTCACACTCCGCATCTGCTTACTCGCAGCCTCGCTCCTTCTCATCGCGCACGCCCTCTGGAGTATTCACAGCCGAGCTGCCGTCGTCGCGCAACGAGCGCCGCGACAAAAACGAGCCCTAACGCCCGATGCAGCGACTGCGCGCGCACTCTCGTACATGGCGTTCAAGGCGCCGTATTATCGCAGTGCACATGACGCATTTGCTGCGCTGACGGACTTGGTCGAGGCGGCGCCTGCTATACTGCAGCAGGATGCTGATGCTGTGTTTTCTAGTCCTGATGAAGGTGCGTTTACGGGTACGATGGAGCCTATGCCTCGATCTACGCCTCACTTTTTGCCGCCGCGGACAGTGGTGTTGACGGTGTGAGGATGGCCTGGCTTGCGTGAGTGGGTGGGACTGGTCGGGGCTATGTTGATGAAAATGACCAATGACTCTTATGATCGAGAACATGTGTTTATGAAGACTCATGTAGCGTAGTGCAAATACATTAGACTTGAACGGCCTAACTTCTGACTGCAGGCAGGTACCATAAAATTGACTGGTACATTTCCACTGTTCTCGTGAATGTCAAGAGACTTCAGTCAGATCAACATTAATCCTGCTGTCCAGAAAGGACTGCCCCCTCGGAAAGGTCGACCTCTACAGATGTGACCGCGCACTGCGGTGCACAGAGGTGCTGACTGCTGCGTGCACTGCAGTCCACGCTCTCAAGCGCTCAAGGAGCACATTCGACTACCGTTGCAATATCGCCGCTCCGTCAGGTCTTTTGTCCTCTGCCAGCGCCCGTCCTCTCCTTGAACTTTGGCGGCCCTTTCGCTCTTAGAGACCGCGTGAAATGGTTGCCCTTCGCATCCAGACGATTGCAGATTATATCTGCGCAAATCTTGATTCGCATCACCTCATGCGGTGTTTCTATCCCTCCGCAAAAACTCATCATACCCCTCATGAGCCGCAGACAGTCGACGCCACTTGCATGCGTTCTGGCACTAAGATCAATGTAGTGAGGAGCACTGCCGTCATACTGATAGACCCGTTGCGCCCATTCACGAGGCTCGATGATCTTCTTGAATTCGACCGTGCCAATGGTGCAGCCGTATTGAAGAAACTCCTTGATCGGCTCGACAAAGTCGTTTGGATCTAATTCGCTTTCCTTGTGGAAGATTCCGGCATGGTCATGAAGGAGAAGCTCGTACTCGCCTCTCGAATTTGGCTGTAACTTGAATTGCAGGAAAGCGTACAGAGGCTTATCACCTCCTGTCGATATGGGGACGAGAATCTCCTGCATATACTGAGGCTTTACGGAAGCCATCTTTGCAACGTCAGTTCGCGACATTCTGTCAGAGTTGAAGTCTTGGGGATTGCTTACCAGATCTTGCGTGTAGTGCAGGAGGGTGAGATATCCAAGTGACGATAGGGTATTATTTGAACGTGAATGACATACGAGCAAAGGGAGAAGGAGGGTCGGATAGCTTTCCCTGCTGCGTGGTGGTTAGGTAACGCCTCCGTGCTCGTTGAGGCCGACTCTCACCATGTACCGTAACTAGTCCAGTGAAGTAACATTACGTATGCGTCAAAAGTCCCAGACGAGACGTGATTGAACGGTGTGCATGAATCTGCAAGCTCCTGTTCATCCAATACAAACTTAATGATGCGCTTTGAGAGGTACTTGACATGATTTAGCAAGAGTGGCAGGAAGAGGTTGATCTGAATACTTACCGAAGTAAATTTTAGTGGCCGCAGTGTACCAGTGTATTCGTAGTCAATGAAGCGCTGAACTATACCCCTCAATGCTTTGCTGACTTTAAAAACTCGGTGAATCTTATGGCCTGTCCAGGGATCCAAGTCGCTTTCCGGTTCTGAATGCTCTGCAGGCGGTGGCGGAACATCGGGCTTCACGTCAGACATCTCTTCATCAAGAGCTTCAGTGCGCTGCTTCTTCGCATTCTGTGACGCTTGAGATTGAGGTCTCTCGTCAGACTGGGCAGATTGCGTAGACACATTTTGCTTTCGTTTGCGTGAGGATCTGGGCGCAAGGTGCTGGTCCACGACTGCATCTACATCAGGAGTTTGATGGCCATTGCTGGCAGTCTGCTCAAGTGCGATTCCCTCGCCGCTGTTCCATTCTGTGTTTTGACCCCAAGTGATGCGAGCTGAACCACGGCCCTTCGACCTGGCCTTGCGCTGATCCGCATTAGCTGTACCTGTCAAAATAGCTGCCTCGTTCTGATCAGAGTCTGCCAAAAGCACTGATTGTTGGCTCTTTCTGCGACCTTTGTGCTGCGTTTCTTTGGTGGGAGTAGGGGTCGTCTTGGACTCGGGATATTTGTCGTGCTCCCTGGCAGCTTTCCTCGGGCCCTTGATAGGGTGCCCTTGCATGGTTCGCTTCTCGCGAGGCATGGCAGACAGGACAGTATTGCCCGTGAAGAGAGCTGAGATGGATTGGAGTAAAGAGGGCCTCATGTGGCCGTGGTGAGACTGCGACCGAAAGATGGGAAGTTGGAGGCAGGGTAGAGGTACAGGCGAGGGTCACGCGTTTTCACGAGAATTTTTACACACACAAATTGCGTTCCTGTATTTGCCCACACGGAGTCGTGCACCTGCCAATATTGATCTCGCAATGCTCTTGCCTGCGTGGGTGTTAGATAAGTTGCAGGGCCCTGGGCAAATGCCGAGATGATCAAAAACAAGTAGACTTGAAAGAAGAGATCAACACTCACCAGAGCCGTCTCCTCGTCGGTGCTCCAAAGCAATTGACAGCGATTGCCAGGACTAGATGGCACTCCTTCTTAGGTTGCTTGAATAGGTGGAGGTGAGCTGTCTGCATCAAGAGCCTCAAACCAGTCTCGCGCCTTCGCCTGTGAGGACAGCTGTCACACAGCCAAGATAGCAAGGCTTCGTCGTGGCTACAAGCTTGCGATAGACTCGGCGGATGAGGGTTCTAGAGAGACTGTCAGGAAAAGTGATGGTCGTCGCTCATGGGAGTCAGGCTTTGGTCGGGCTTTGGTCCATTGATTTATGAATGACACAGGGGACTGGCGAAGGAAGGGCGACGACGGACACGTGTTAAGACTTGACGGCAAGTGGAATTCAGTTGCCAGCGCTGCAGATGCAAGTCGATTGATTGAGAGCGAGTGTAGGGTGCTGGGATAGGCAGTCCCGAGTGATTCAATTCAACAATCATTAATGTCTACGATGAGGCACCGCGCGGCGTTTGATGGCACGAGCGGAGAGGAGTCTACCGCGGATTAACGACCCTGAAAACGACGATCGCGGACCACGATCGAGATGCGTTGAATTATGAGCCAACATGTGTGGGGATTGCTGTACAGAGGCAGCCGAATAGACAGCAAGGCGTACAGATGGCATAAATGGCCAGTCGCATTATCGAAAAGAAGGCGACCTAGTGTAGGATGCGCTCGCCGTCGGAAAGACTCGACAGGCAATTTGTCCGCAGCCCGAGCTAGAGACCAGAAATCTGAGCCGCGACCAATAATCGTCCCATGACATCGACGGGCAGCAGACCACAGCACTCTCGCTTCCCTCTCGCGCCTCTCTCCCAGACCTCTGACCACTGCTCTGCATCACTCGTCTGCCTTGCCCCAACTCCTGCCGTAGGACCATTCCTCATCCTCTTCACAGCTATCAAAGCAAAGAAAAGCCCCTTGCGGGCGACACGACATTGACCATGGTACGACGTCGTTATCAGCCCGCCCTCCTCGCGCTCCTGTCCTACCTCTGTCCCCTCGCAGAAGCTGCCGCTTTCGATTGCAGCAAGATTGTCGAAGATGGCATCAAATTTGATCTCAAACCCCTTGGAGGGCCTCATTCGACATATCATCTGAGCAAGACTAGCACTGGTCTGATAGAGAATACAACGTTCACGTTAGATTTGTGCTCCAATCTTCCGTTTGACGAGAAAACCAAGAATCATTGTCCCATGGGTACAAGAGGTATGTTGCCGTGCCAATAGATGCGTGCCATAAGTTCTGACATGGCTGGTTGCGGTAGTCTGCGCAGAGAAGAGTATTGTAAAGGATGTAAAAAAGCCAGAGGATGCAGAGGTCGAGGACATTTGGCCGATTGCTGGAGAATACACAGGCTCCCTAGGCCGATCTCTCGATCCCAAATGGAGCCGCCTAAAAAAGTCAGACTCGAATGCTGACAAAGATAAGGAAGGCCTACGGCTGGAGCTCAACGGAGGCATTCATCAGCTTGACAAGAAACCGCAAAAGGCCATCATTGAGCTTGTATGCGACCACGATCAGACGGGTCTGGACGACAACAATGCAGCTAGGCTGAGCAATCTGAGCGCGGAAGATGACGACTCTGGTGATGGCGACGAGGAAGAGCCCGAGCAACCAAAGGGACCTCTGCGCGTCTTTGGATACAGCGACGAGCCGTCAGGCAAGACCGTCACATCAGTGTTGCGTCTCGAATGGGCCACAAAGTATGCATGCGAGGACCAAGCTGGCAAGGACGAAGGACAGGGCAGCTCCAGCGGCTGGGGCTTCTTCACCTGGTTCATCCTGATGTAGGCGTCTACGTGACATCTTTACGCGAGGGACGAGTGCTAACACTTTACAGCTTATTCCTCGCGCTGGCAGCGTACCTGATCTTTGGAGCATGGTTGAACTATAACCGCTATGGGGCACGCGGATGGGACTTGATGCCACATGGCGATACTATCCGGGATGTACCGTACATACTCAAGGATTGGGCGCGCCGCCTGACAAGCTCATTCGCGACAGGGGGCGGCCGTGGTGGCTATAGCGCCATATGAGGTCGCGACAGCAGGGGTGCAGTGGATGCACAGCGCGTTCGGACAGAAAGACACGACATTTGCGCTTTAGGTTTTCAGCCGCATCACATGCATGTCAGGATACCTACAGAACTCGGCCATGTACAGTGAGAGTTGATGGTTCTCAACAATGTTTCCCCCTGCGTGCTTGGCTGTAGCGGTCAAGCCCGGAGACAGTAATGGAAGGCATACTTGGGCAATGCCGTGCGACAAAGAACACAAGGTGACTAGGGCAATAGATGTTGCGCGACGCGAGACGCATCATCGAATACGAACCGGGCTTGAAATAGCGTTCCTGACGCGGCCCGCGAACGATTGTGGTGGCTTCTCAAGACGATCATGCAATTGTGAAACGCCTCACTGAGGGCTCGCAGTACGAGCACCAGCGTCCACTGTGTGCAGCTTTGCGCATGACGCGACCAAATCCGCCTCGTTAGTTTCTGTCTTACATGCACTATGACTAGCGATCGGCACTTTCGTCGTGTGCAGGTATTAGCTGATGGGGCCCGAAATCTCATTGGACTCAAAGCGTCCGTATCAACGATTCAACATATTCTCCGTCCACTTCTCCTCAAAGACCCTTCGAGCCATCTCATTAGACCCAGCTGAGAGCCGCCTTCGCTGTTGACTTCCGCCTTGCTCCCGCTCCTCCTCCTTCTCCTGTAAACACACGACTTGCATGCGCGCCTACATACCCTACTGACTCGCCCCGTGGCGTCCGTTTTGAGTGAAGCGGCCCAACAGAACAGATCATCCTGCATCATGGTCGACATGGAAAAGGGAGGGGCACCTCTCCTTCAGAAGGATTTTGTAGCCATGGCTAGGTCTCCCCGCGTCTTCAAGATTGCCGCAGGGGCCCTGCTTTGCATTCTGCTCCTATCATACATGAGCTCGCCTACCTCGCCCGGCCTCTACCACTATCGAAGCTATGGCTCTTCGTTGGCCACATTCAAGACGAATGCGCCCCAGACGCATACACTGCCATACAGCGAAGCCTCTGGTCACTTTTGGGATCTCTTCTCCTACGCCGTTTCCAGAGGACAGCCAAACTTCCCCGAGGTACGCAAGTACCCCGACGCTCAAGACCCCTGGCAGACATACCAGCCCGACAAGGAGGAAAAAAGAGCGGACAATCTGGAAATGTCGGGCGATGAGTTTCAGAACATGAAGACTGGCGTCCGTGCCATGAAGAAAGACGCACGCGTGCTGGGACCCAAGCTGCCATTCAATCGCGGTACACGGGGTATCGTCGTCACCACAAACAACGACGCCCTGTCCACGCTCATCACCTCGTTGCGCATGATCCGACAGTCTGGCTCTACGCTTCCCATCGAAGTCTTTCTGGACGAGTACGAGGCAGCCGCATGCGAAGACATCTTCCCCTCCCTAGGGGCGCGCTGTGCTGACATCCAGTCCCATCTACCAACTGAAATGGAGCACCCTCTCGAGATTGAGCATTTCATGTCCAAAATCATATCGATCCTATTTTCGAGCTTTGAACAGGTTCTTTTCCTCGATATGGACTTGTTTCCTGTCAATAACCCGGATTCCCTGTTTGTGAGCGAGCCTTTCCTATCGACTGGCTTCGTCCTTTGGCCAGACTACTGGGCTTCGACCGCGTCGCACTATCTTTACGAGCTGCTTGATCTGCCAGTCGCGAACCTCACGGCGCGTGCGACCACCGAGTCCGGAGCACTCTTAATTAACAAGGCCACACATGCTGAGGCCCTGATGGTCGTAGCATACCTCAACCGCTGGGGTCCTGGATGGTGGTACCGACTTCTTTCCCAGGGTGCGACTGGAGAGGGTGACAAGGACACATGGCTCGTCGCGATCCAATCAATGGGTCTTCCTTTCTACCAGGTACAGGAGCAGCCAGGCCACGTGGGATACCGATGTGACGGCAGTTATAGATCGGTTGCAAACATCCAGCATCATCCCACCGATGACTGGAAGATCACCGATTATGGCATCAACAGAAATTCAAAGGAAGAGTCGCTGGCTGATGCTCCTGCACCGCGGCCTCTTTTCCTGCACGGCAACCTGCCCAAGTACGATGCGCCTACTTTGCTGAACTGGAGAATCGAATCCGTAGACTGGCTTGACATGCTCAGATGCAAAGATGGCAAGCCTCACCGCATGTGGGGTCCGAAAGAGTTTGCAGTGCGCAAGTACGGCTGGGACGTTGAAAAGGCAACGTGGGATGCTATGCGGTGGACTGCATGTGAGCACGAGCATGATTTGAGGATGTGGGTCAACGGCACGTGGCACTCTGATCCTGTCACCAATGTCTGCAGGGACATGGTGGCCTTTTACGCGGAGCTCTTCCCTGATGAGACCTACCAGCCTTCGATAGCAAAGACTCCGAGGCCAGAAAGAGAATGGGGCGGTGGCTTTGTCCTGAGAAAATGAGCATCTGCGTATGAGAGAGGGCTGATGGGACCTCGAAGTGGCCCGGCTGGTCAAGTGTACATACTCGTCGTCTTGCTTTGAGGTCACCCCGGGCGTTTTGGGAGGCGTTTCGCAGAAAGACTACGACTTGTGTTAGCGATGGCGTCTGGACGTTGCAGGCTTCCTGGGAAAGTCTTTACGGATACCCAGCAGGAGTTTATGACTTTATGAATTAATAATACCTCGACTATCTTCGAGCGAGACCGCCCTTTTTCCCCCGCCCAAACCGCACACTAGTCGGTACGAAGCGCAGGGAAGACATGCCTCTGGTGAGCGCATTAATGTCAACATCGACATCGACTTTGTCGTGATCTGCGCTTGTGTTGGATGGGCGCAACGCTTCCTCTTCGGCCTTGCGTTTGGATGGAGCTGACAGCTTTTCGGCAAGCTCAGTCATGTCCTCGTCAGAGCCGCTGTCAGCGCATTCCTCATCGACACTCCCTTCTCCCGCCTCATCTATATCTGCCTCATTCTGTCTGCCATTCGACCTGCTCGGCGCTAGCTCGCCCTTTTCCTTGGCTGTCTGAGCTTTCTTGGGACGGACCTCCCTTAGCATGCTCTTGCGTCCCCCGAGTCCATCTTTTATCACATAAATGTCATACTCTCTCGGAAAGCCGTGCTTGTCTACAAGGTGCATTCGTCTCGTGGCCGGTCTACTCGAAAGCTTCTCGCAATGCTCCACAAAGCAAGCGTAGATCTTCTCGCCGCGATCTCTCTGCACGGCGAGAAGTGGATCATGATGTTCACGTAAGTGAAGGTTGAGGTAGTGGGGCGAGGGAAAATTCTTATGACACTCCAGGCAGGTATTGGTGTGCGCAGAGACGTAGTGGGCCTCAAAGGCGGTCAGTGAATGGAGTTCCACTGGCAAATGAGGTGGTAGGGAGCACATCCATTGCTTTGTCTGTGATGATAAGCCTGTATCTGGCTCGGGTGAAGGAGAGATTGAATAGTATTTGGAAGGCGGCTGAGATAAGGTGGTTGAGGAGGTCCTGTGACGTTTCATGGTGATTGCAGCGGAAAACGAATGCTTCTTGAAGCGGGGCGAGTCGTCTGCAGCAGCGGTAGATTATGATTGAAGAGTCCTATTCATTGATGAGCTTGCCTGAGAGTCGCGTCTGAGATTGAAGGCGGTCAGACTGGTCAGTGTCTCCATCACGGTGCTATACGAAGCCAAACCCTTTCTTCAGATTTGTGAGGCCCGTCAGCAAGACAGATGGTAGTATCTGAAACTTGATCAGATTACGTAGGCGCATGTACTCTATTTGGCACCAGGCTACGCAACTCGAGAATGCCTACTTTATTGACGATGGTCAATGATCGCGCGGCAGCGTTGTGACAGTGGGCCAGTGGCTCACATGCTGTTCTCAACACAAGTCTTGATCCCTACGTCAGTCACCAGTAAGATACCCTGTAGGACTGCTTTGTTACCACCGTGTACCACGTGACTAACCTCACGTGTCGCCAAGGGCGTTGCCTGCATGACCATTGCAGGTTCATTGAATCCCAGTCCCTGGTCAACCTTCAACTTCACTCAGTCTTGCGGCCCCACAAGATGGCTGAAGCGATCGATGAAGAGACTGTACAGCCAACACAGCCTCTGGAGTTAGCGTTCGCCTTACCAACGTCTCCTGATACGCGGCTACACATCCGATTGACTGTATACTCTCATAGCCTGACGCTGTTCCTCGCCATGTCAGACGCGTCTGTACCAAAGGCTCTGAGCAGCTTTGTGTACGCCTTGCCAAATGTATGGAATTCATCAGCTTATGTGAGTACGGTGGCGGAGCTGACATCCTCCTTGCAGCAATTGCAACCGACTGCGCAGCCATTGTCGACCCCACTCTACGTATCGACAGGCACTGTGGACTTCATGACCAGGCTCGCAAGAATCGTTGCGCGCAAAGCGAATCGACCATCTTATGTTGGTGGAGACGTCAAATTCTGGACGCCCGAAGATGAAGGCGTAGCCATGAAGGGCGTGGTGGACATCGTACAGAAGGCACTGACCAGACTGGCGTGACGGGCACGTCAATGTTCCAACCGCTTGTCTCGCCTCTGTATTTGGCGACAGCGCCGGATATCCATTTGGCACGTTGCACCACCAAGTGCGGAGTCTCGGTCTGAGCGACCCGTCATATCTGAGCTCTATCTCATGATTCGGCATGATACGAGGCCCTGACTAAACCGCAAAGAGGAGCTGCCTTCTCAATGGCGTTCCAGCGTCGCATCCTTAATAGTAGACAGTCGCAGTCCAAAAGCCGCCACCATTGGAGCTGCCTCTTGCGGACATCAGCAATGCGGACGGCTAAATTCAATTGAGCTTGTAGAATGCTTGAGAGCGCCACATTGTCGCGCTGCACCTCTCTTGCCATTCGTCAGACCACTTGTCAGCGCGCACGACGGGAAGCTGCGGCTAAGAGGTTGATCTCACGTTGATCGTTTCTTCCTCTTGCAAATCAAATGACGATACCGCAGGTGACAACCAGATAATCCCCGTCTGTATCTTAACGGCTCTCGGCCCAGGAAATCGACTCGCTTCGTATGAATAAATACCCATGCCGCTCGTTCAATCGCCGTCCTCCTGAGCAACTCCTAATTGACTCCTTAATTCAAATACCATCATTCCCACCGACAGCATGCGTGCCCTTGGTGTTCTCGCCTCCGTCCTGGCTGTTGCCAGTGCCCATCCCCGTATTACGGATGAGCCCTCTCAATACGCTCTGAAGGAGCACCATGAGCCCCCTTCGACGTGGACCCGTGTCGGTGAAGCACCTGCAGAGCACAAGATCAAGCTCAACATTGGATTGAAGCAAGGCAATTTTGAGGAGCTCGAGCGGGAGCTTACACAAGGCACGTGCCCACCTTCCAGATCGTTTGCGATCTCCACCTGGTTATACAAGCAGGTATACTAATACTTGAAAAGTGTCCGACCCCGATCATCCTCGATATGGCCAGCACCTCAGCGCCGAGCGCGTTGACAGCCTCATGATGCCGGCAGAGTCGACACTTGCGGCTGTTCATCAATGGCTTGATGGACACAACATCCCGTCTGCTGAACGTATCCACAACAAGGCCAAGGACTGGATCTCTATAACGCTTCCGGTCGAGCGTGTTGAGAGTCTCTTGCAGACCAAGTACTCGGTCTACAAGCACGAGGACGGAGACCACTTGGTCCGCACCCCATCTTGGTCTCTCCCGGAGCATTTGCACGACCTCATCGACGCAATCCAGCCCACAAACTCTTTCTTCCGCCCGCGTGCCGAGAGGAGCACCCTCAAGCCTGTGGAAGGTCTGGAGAATGGACTCGAGAACGTACTTGAAAACTTCCTGCAGATTCCTCAACTTGCCCCCTCCTACCAGCCACAAGCCGCACCATCCAATGTCTCAAAGGTCTGCAACCCCAGTGCGGTCACTCCTGAATGCCTTAGGACCCTGTACAACACTATCGACTACGTTCCTCAGGTTCCTGGCACCAGCAAAGTTGGACTAACAAACTACCTCAACGAGACGAACAACCGCAGTGATGCCTCGATTTTCCTTTCGAAGTACCGCCCAGAGGCTAAGAAGGCCGCTTACGACTTTACCACAGTCCAGATCAACAACGGAGATATTCATCAAACACCCAACACTCCTGCACAGCTGAGCAGTGGTCAGGGTATAGAAGGCAACCTGGACGTCCAGACCATCATCGGAATTGACTACCCTGTTCCTTTGACAGCATACAACACTGGCGGAAGCCCCCCTTACCAGCCGACCAACCCAGGAGACAAGAACACCAACGAGCCCTACCTTGACTGGGTGAACTACGTCCTGGCCAAAGATGCCAAGGACGTTCCTCAAGTCATTTCCACGTCCTATGGTGACGACGAGACTACAGTCCCTCAGTCGTATGCTGTAAAGGTATGCCAGCAGTTCGCTGCTCTGGGCGCCCGTGGCACCACCCTGCTCTTTTCCTCTGGAGACTCTGGTGTGGGTAGTAATGGCACCTGCACCACGAACGGCAAGACTCAATTCCAGCCCTCGTTCCCTGCTAGCTGCCCCTACGTCACCACAGTCGGTGCCACAAAGAACTTTGAGCCCGAAGTTGCTGCATACGACCCCAACAACGGATTCGCCTCCGGTGGTGGCTTCAGCAACTACTTCGCACAGCCTGACTATCAGAAGGAAGCCGTCGCTGCTTACATCAGTGGACTCAAGGGCCTCTACAAGGGTGAATACAACGCCTCTGGCCGTGCTTATCCTGACATTGCTGCTCAGGGCCAGCACTACACCGTCATCTACAATGGCAAGCTCACTCTAGTTGACGGTACCTCCGCTTCATCGCCTTGCTCAGCCGCTGTCCTTGCACTGGTTGACGATGCTCTGCTTGCTGCTCAGAAGCAGCCTTTGGGCTTCTTGAACCCCTGGCTGTACAAGACCGGCTACAAGGCCTTCAACGACGTCGTCAGCGGCAGTGCTATTGGATGTGACGTCGCTGGTTTCCCTGCTGCCAAGGGCTGGGACGCCGTCACTGGTTTCGGTACCCCTGACTTCAAGAAGATCAGGGCCGCGGTTGGTGCTTAGGCACAGCGCGCAGTATGGAGCCGGCACTTTTCTCGTAGATCCTAGACGAATCGATAATCCTTATGCAAGTGACCTGTCCACGGAAATGCACTCTCTTGGTCGTGAGATAGTGAATAGATAGCAGTGTGAAGCAACATGGACGTGTGCTGAGCAGCATCTGACACAAATGCAGAAGCTGTAAACTTTCAAGTCAAATGCCATGTTCACGCACGACGAGCGTGATGGTCGATATCAATGAAGCTGAAGACGAATCCTGCTTGGAAGCCACAAGCTTTCATAACCACACAAGGAATTCACGCCCGAGCATCGCAAGAAGAAATTGTAGAGGGGAAAGTTGATATTCCATTTTACGTCTTTCCAATGTTGACGGACCCTTCTAGTATCCAGACTCCGTCGCTATGCACCTCTATGCGGATATTGAGAGGATGAGAAGTTGTTTATGTTATTTGCTTTGACACACCGTGTGCTGTGTGTTTGTGTTTGTCTTTGCTCTTGCCACGCGGGTCTGTTCCCGTCAATAGAAAGAATCTGTCCTTTTCCTTACTCCCCGGTACCCAGGAGGCGAGCCATAATGACATAGGCAAAGAGAGCAGTCAGCCCAACCAGGACCTTGTTGCGACTCAACCAGCTCTGGCCAACCTCCCTCGCCTGCTGGCCCAGCTCGCCAATGCCCGCATTACTCCCTCTGGTGCCCCGTCGTCTCCGCAGCGCATCGGCACCCGGTGTGCAGCTAGCACTGCTCGGCGCAGCATTCGGGTCCGGTACCCGCCGTCCAGTCTTGGGGTCTACGCGCGCCTCCTTCATCCACTTCCAATTCTCCTCATCGACCTCAGGCCACTCCTTGCAGAATTTCTCGCCGCCATCGCCCGCCTTGACGTTGCCGAAGCCGTGTGCATTCACGGGTCGTGCATCGCCGCTGCTCAAGCCGGGAATAGTCTTGGGCGTCGTGCCGCCACCAGTGCTGTTCCACCACCGGCTCTGCGCTGCAAACGCTTTGCGCTCGGCCTCGCTTGCGCTCACGGAGCCAGTGGTCATTTCCTCGCTCGTCATGAAACTATGCAGGCCGAGCAGTATCGTGCTCACCTCCCACGCCGGGTTGAAACTCTTTGGGTGGAAATCGCTAATGGACAGGCAGAGGCGCGTTGAGGGTTGGAAGCGGCCCGAGGGCGTGTGCATGCGTATTGCGGGCGGCGCGAACGGGTACTCGGGAGGGAAGACGAGTGTTCCCCAGTACTGGCCGTGCTCGTAGGGTGTCTGCGGCGGACCGGTGAGGATGTAGTGCCATTCTAGTATGTTGGTTTCGCTGGGGTGCGCGGTGATGTAGGGCGGTGGGTTCTTTTGAATTATGGCATACTCTTTTGTCAGACGCTTGTGGGCGGCTTTGGAGGCCATGTTATTTCGAGTCTGGCTGTGCTGAAGATGGGCTCCTGGTCAGAGAGGTGTAGTTTCTTGGAGTGGTGTTCTTTCGTCTTGCGAGGGTAATTCCAAGACTCGGCTGCTGGGCGTGAGTCTCGTGTTCTGCGTGGCTTGTAGATTACTGTGTCTCGCAAGTGATTCTTATGGGCGAAGCGAGGACAGAAAGAGTGAGAGGAGAAAGAATGTGGTGACTTGCAGGTGACGGGGTTTAGGAAGTGAGACTTGGGGGGGGGGGATCGGGCTTAGATGGCCAGACGCACAGACTACTGCTTGGGGGGCTCGGGCCGCGCACGAGGGTTGCAAGGGCGGCGGCGGCGGCGCCGTGGGCGTTCATGATGTCAACGTATTAGTCAGCTACCAACGTCGATTTGGCCGCTTCAGGTATTGTACACTGTCACGATTGTACACTGTGGGCATCCATCCCAGCGCGTTCGCTGGCTTGCTCTCAACATCGGATCTTTTGCCATCAGTCACGGTCCACATCTCTTCTCAAGTGAACGGCTTCGAACTCAGGGTCTGGAACCTCACCCCAGCCATTCTTCGACGTGGAACTTCGGTGTCGAAGTACATCATCCACAATTGGACGGGTCACTCTAATGGGGACCCGATCTCCCCTATTTGCGTCGTCAGCGCAGTCCTCTGCTCATCCGTGGAAAGACTGGGTCCTGATTTCCATCGCTGATCGAGTCTTTCGATCCATGTCTTCGGTTGAGCTAAGATGCGATCTAGACAGTTCGATGCGCCAAATGAGCCGCCTCATTTGTTCGGCATATAGGAGTGAATCTAAGACCTGAGCGACAAGGACAATGTCGAATTGTCCGGCAACATCTGCAATGAGTCGCCCTCGTGGCGCATCCTCGTCTCCGAATAGATCTACCCTGAGCATTCTCACCTGGCGGAATGGTACTGTGCACGTTTCAACATGTTTGTCAAAGACTTGATCGAAAGGTTTTGCTGGACTTCTAGTACTTCCATCATTCCTGATTCCGCCCATCAATCAATGCCACCCACACTGCCGCTACTACTACAGCAAGCCTCATTGACGGACGGAAAACTCATCTTTCACACTTCTGGCGATGTGAGCGAGAAGCCTAAGACGACCTCTTACAATGAATTGCAGACGCAGGCTCTCAAGCTGTCGCGGCGGCTTCAGACAGCGATCAATCAAGCACGAGGCTCACAGCGTCCGTTGGTCTTGATCCACTTTGACAACATCCGTGACAACATGACCTGCTTTTGGGCTGTTACACTCGCGGGTTTCGTCCCGGTGATATCCACGCCTCTCGCTTCGAGCAAAGACCAGAGTGAAGCTCATCTGAGGCATCTTGCAGTCACTCTGAACAGTCCAGTGATACTCACCAGTGAATCTCATCGTGAGAGACTTAGCTTGGCTGGAGATGTCATTACCCTACTGGACTCTTCGGCAGAGGATGAGGTGCCGACATTCTCGACAAACCCCCAACCGAATGGTCGGGACACAGCCTTTATCATGCTCACATCAGGCAGTTCCGGTAGTTCGAAAGCCGTCAGCATTTCGCACAGTCAAGTATTGAGCGCGATCCAAGCCAAAGCGGCTTTCTTCCACACAACCTCTGAAGATAAATTCTTAAATTGGATTGGCTTCGATCATGTTGCGAACGTAACCGAATGTCACTTACAGGCAATGTTGAAAGGAGCGGATCAGATCCATGTGGAGCCATCCAACATGATCAGTAGTCCGCTGCGTTTCTTGAACCTCATTCAACGATACCATATCACACGTTCGTTTGCGCCCCATTTCTTCCTCAGTAAGCTCCAATCTGCTTTGGATGGTGCTTCCGGAGGTGATGAGAAGCACGACCTCCGTCGTCTGAGGTACATTGTATCTGGTGGGGAGGCGAACACGACCAGCACCATTGTCAAGCTATGCCGCATCCTGGAAACTTTCGGAGCACCTCCAAATGTCCTTGTGCCCGGTTTCGGCATGACGGAGACATGCGCAGGATGTATCTACAGTTTCGAGTGCCCAACGTACGACGTGCAACAAGGATACGAGTTCGCGTGTCTTGGTCAGCAAGTGGAAGGACTCAACATGCGTGTCGTACGTGCTGATGGCGACATTGCGCCCATGAGTGAAGTAGGTGACCTCGAGCTCAGTGGACCCATGGTCTTTGAGCAATATCACAACAATGTCGTAGCTTCGCAAAAGGCGTTCCCGTCGCCGCACTGGTTCAGCACTGGCGACCGCGCACTACTCGATTCAAGGGGTCGCCTCGTTCTTGTGGGACGCGAGAAAGAATCAATCAATATCAATGGTATAAAGTATGCCCCACATGAACTCGAAGCGGCTATAGAGGGTCACCACATCGCCAACGTAGTACCCTCCTTCACCGCCGTCTTTCCCACCAGAGCTCAAGATGGCGATCGGGAAGACGTCGTCGTTGTTTACCAGCCGAAGTTCGGAATATATGATCTCGATGCGAGAATAAAGACGTCAAAGAGTATCACGAGCGTTGTTGGTGGCATGATCGGAAGCAACGTCCGCCACATAATTCCTCTACCGCTCGAACTTCTCCAAAAATCTGCACTTGGAAAGCTGTCAAGAGCACGACTTCGACGCAAATTTGAGGCGGGCGACTTTGCTGCCTACGAAGACCGTCTGAACTCGAAGCTTCAGGAGCTAATTTTCAGCACCAATAGAACGCCAGATACAGAGACCGAACTCAAAGTCATCGGGATTCTAGCGAAAGTCCTTGGAGTACCCGACCTTCCATTGGGCAAGCAAAGCAGTATATTCGAGGCGGGCATCACATCCGTCAACCTTCTCGAGCTGAAGCAGAAGCTTGATGCGGAATACGCAGGTCCAGAAGGTCTTGAAGTGTCGGATGTCCTCTTGAATCCTACCATTGAAGGAATTGCTGCAGCTCTCGACAACCTGTGCTCTGCTCCCAGCACGTACGAGCCAGTCGTCACCTTGCAGCCAACAGGATCGAAGACTCCAATTTGGTTGATACATCCAGGATCCGGAGACGTGCTCGTGTTCGTCGGACTTGCACAGTACTTTAAGGATCGACCAGTATATGGGCTTCGTACGAAAGGCGTTCAGCCAGGTATTGAAGACAGATTCAGGAGCATCGCCGAGATGGCGGATCGCTATGTGATGGCGATCAAGCAGAAACAGCCTGTTGGCCCTTACTCTATCTCTGGATACTCTCTTGGGGCCACGGTCGCATTTGAAGTGGCCCGACGACTCGAAGCAAGCCAGGACGAAGTCGCTTTTGTAGGTATTCTTGATTCACCACCGTTCATCTGGAACTTGATCGAGAATCTCAACTGGGTCGATGTTCTACTGAACGTCGCCTTTTTCTTGGAGCTGATCGAGGAGGATTTTGCGATGAAGAAGGTGGAAAGACTGACAAAGCTTCCCAAGAAAGAGGCAGTATCGTACATACTGCAGGCTGCTTGCCCTACCAGACTTGAGCAACTGGCCATGGACCATGTTCGCTTGACAAAGATTACAGATGTGACCCATTCGTTCCGTACTGCTGCCCGTAACTATCTACCCTCTGGGAGCTGCGCGCGAATGGACGTCTTCTGGGCCACACCCCTGATGCAAGTCACCAACACCAGAAAGCAATGGATGGACGATCATCTGGCCAAGTGGAAAGACTTTGTGAGGGAAGAGCCTCGGTTTCACGAATGTGGCGGACACCATTCTAAGATGCTCAACGCCGAACACGTCGACGCATTTGCGCAGCAGTTCCGTGCGGCCTTGGAAGCTCGGGGGCTATGATGGCAGAATGATCTTCACCAGATGTGATGTTTGCGGAATCCTCAGACGGATCGATACGGAGAAGTCGGAGTTGTCTGAAATATAATACACTACCACATAATCAGGAATTGATGTGCTTTTTGTCTGGCGTTTTGGTGCCAATTATGTACAGAAATCTGGGCGAGGACTTGTCTGTCTGACGTCGCCTGGCATGTGTGTATATCACGAGAACAGTCCCCACCGCCAGACATCAATTTGTATTGTCAATCAATACCAAGTCTGGCAATTCTCATCTGTAGCATTCAGCATTTCTATTGTGAGCATGTACGTTACTGAAGGGCGATCAGTGCCAACTCACATCAAGTGAACGTTCGCTTTGCCATGGAGAGATCAACAAGTCTAGTACCTATATCACTACGGTGCATCGTGTACGGAGAGGTGTCTTGCTTTGCTATTACCAAGACCTTCGACAAAGAGTTTCAAATCACAACTTGTCCCTCTTCACCAGCAACGTAGTGACTCTGTCTTTGCTCAAGCTTCCATGCGCGGATGAGATTATTGTCTCTCTTCACCACTTCATTCACTCGAAGCCGCGAATATGCGACGTACATTCATATCGGTGTTTCGTCACATGTTAAGGCAGACTAGAGTTCCTTGTCACTATTGAGTACTGGTGCAACCTCAACCTCGACCTCAGCTATCTGAACATACAGGATTGAGGTTTGCAGGATTCCTGGCATCACTATCGCAACGTAGTCATTATGTCTCTGCAACTGAACTCTGAGAAGCCGTTCGTCGTGTCTGATACTCTCAGTCCTTCAATCCATCAACGCGAAAGTCCTAGCCCAGATTCTGACGACGACGTTGCTGATCAGCAATCATACTCGATCAGCCAAGCCGAGGAGGTGGAAACGACTGCAACCAATGATGAGCAACAAGCTGTCAAACAGGACTCCACCAGAAGATCCCTTCATGTTGACTTCGTGTCTAGTGAGAAGACCCCCGGAGACAAAAATGACGATGACGAATTCCCCTCAGGACCCAAGTCTGCGCCAATGATCAGAGACGAGTTCATACGTGGCTACCAGTCACCCCTCAGGCTTCCTCCACACACAGCCTCTATCCCAGACAAACTGCACAAGGGCATGCGTCCACACAATCGCGGCACCCAGCGCGCCTCACCCAAAGGCCCCTCTTACGTTGGAAGAGATTATACTTCTCTTCCCTCTGGACTAACATTTCCCTCTCAGTTCCCCCCTCCAAGCCCCTTGGCTCACCCTCACACAACCATGAAGAGCAAGAACCTTCCCTACCGAGAGAAAAGCTCCAATCCACCAAGGGGATTCAGCAGCACGCTCCGCGCCAGACAACGCGGGAAACCCGCCCCAACTAACCTAGGACTCGCAGCAGGTCCAACAGTCCGCGCGCAGCCCCGTTCAAGCGCAGTCTTCCGACCATCAGACGCAGATTGGGCGCGAGAAGTCCTGCAGAGATTTGGCTTGGCTCACGCGAGCATGCATCGCCATCAGCAGCAGCAGCGCTCTCAGTCTGCCGCCACACCAGCTCGGTATATCGTTAATATTGCGCTCACGGTGCAGCCTGCGCCAGCTGCTAATATGCCGTTGAGCAGTCCAGGTCCGCATCTCCGTACTATATCACTTCCGCTGCCACCGTCCGGTGCCCGCACTTTTGCATTGCTCATGAGTGCTGTAGCGACGGAATTCAAGCAGAGACCCGTGATTCGCCACGTGCCGTGCTTAAAGTACGTAGGATACAGACTGCAAATAGAGAGTGTACGGAGGATGACGGTGATGCTGGAGGGCCGGTGGGTGCGTATATGGTGGTTTAGCAGCGACGGATATTTGAAACACAACGTCTTTGGTGATTGGACTGATGGCAAACTAGGGGAGCAGTACTGGAGTTTATTGGCTGAGGGGAGGGGGTGGGTGGAAGTGTACTGGCGAAATTTCACTGTCTTGGGATGACTCTAAATCATCAGGCGCATGGCTAGGCCGGGGCTCGGGGGCGTCTCGAGGGCGATGGGACAAGGAGCTGATGAGCTGATGACGGTCTAATATTTATTGTGACAGACCACTCAGTAAGTCTGGTAGTCTGACGTGAATGAGGGCCCTGGAGCTTAGATGCTCAGCATGAATGGTAGCTAATTCTTCTCGTGTCAATCTTCTCTGACAACTTGTACAGGGAGGTGGGATGGGATTCATGATCATATCATTCGCTTCCGATGCCTTTTGATGCTTCTGATGCTGTTGTACAGTATTTTACAATTCTTTCCTTGCCGCAATCTTCCACTCTCGACAAACATTCGCAGCGTCTCGAGCGCATCGAACCATTTGACGACGACTTTAACAAATCTTCATCGTGAGGATCAAGCCTATATTTGCCCGCGGCAATCGAATTTGCTTCTTTTTTTTTTTAGTATCGCATAGCGTTGAATCCGGTCATATAGCTTTCACGCCGAGGCGAGCCGAGTCGCATTAAACAGAAGGAGGTAGCAGAATCTCGCCCATGCCGCTATGTAAAAAGGCAATACCGGCCTGTTTGCGCGCAATGTCAGTATGCATCATACCATCAATTGTACGCGTGGGAATGCAACAAAAATGGACAAAGAGGAATTCGCACCAGGCATGAAGCTCAAGGGGTCAGAGTAGACTTACAGCGAAAACTCCAATAGCCGTAACGATACTCCTGTTGTCAGGACTGACGACTGCGCTCCATGCGGAGCCAATCGTAGACTGTGCCTGTCCGCCGCTACGTGGGCCGCCGAGCGCGAGACCTTGTTGCTTGCCTGACATTTTTTCTCCTTGTTTCAGCTTTGTGGTGCGAGGTGGAGTATGATATGATGGGTGCAAGGTTGAATCGTCGTCTAGAGATGGGATGATGGGTCGAGCTGGATGGGAGATTCAAACGCGGCTTCTGGAGGGTTTGGGGCAATCATTTTGCAACGCTTTAAATGTCACATGCAGGTGAGCAGTTGCTGTCAAACATGTAGATTGAAAAGCAGCACTTGCATTACTTATACAGGAATTGCAAATCGTTTCATCTCGATGAAGTCGCAAACTGCGCTCTGTACAGACGGTCGTGTCCAGATCTTGATCCAAATCCCCTCACAACTGCAGATAGGGGCGCGTCGTAACACATGCTCGAGTGGAGCAGGAGTGACGTCCTGACAAAAGAAGTCATTACTTGTCTTACATAGCGTCAATTCAGTCCGCTCAGATAGAGCCGGGTTTAGACCATCTCGCCAAGTCCAAGTGGGCATCTTAACGGTTTGCAGGTCCCCAATCCCGACGGGGTCCGCTCTCCCAAGTCTTAAAGTCGGTGTTGCCGATTCCAATGGTTGTCTTTGAATAGCCAGAACCCTTCCAGAACTGCTTCCAAAGGGCGCCTCCTCCATAGAGCTTCTTCTTTTGCTCGTCGTTCAAGAGCTTCTTCAGGTCCTCGTCATCGGCAGAGGCGGCTTGTGGGACAGCGTTGCGACGCGCCTTCTTAAGTTCGCGACCAGCGCAGAAGCACCGTAGTGTAATGAGGAGGATAACTATGACTACGGCGATGACAATGCCAGCGATCTTGGCTGGGGTGATTCCAGGAGTGGAAGAGTTGTTGTTGGCCTGGTCCCCGCTGTGGACGATACGGCTGATCAGGCCAGCAGCTCCGTGGTGTGAGCTTCGAGGGTGAGTTTCGGACTGAAAGCCCAGCATATCGTACGAATTGGTCGGAATGTCACGAGTGTTGACAGGAGGATGGTTGCTTGTTGCCGGGACATACATGATTGCGGCCGAGTCCAAGAGTATTAGCGCCTGTCTTTGCAATGTACTTGTCCAAGGACGAGGTGGATTTTCTGAACAAGGAGCAAATAGAGGTCCAGGGCAAGTGCGGGTCCGTAATATAAGGTATCTGGACCTGAACAATGCTTGGGAACAATGGACGTGAAAGTGATGTAACGCGGCACAGTAATGGGCCAAAATGAGCTACCTAGCCACACTCTCCCAGAGAACCTATCAAGAGGTGCGTACGAAGGGGGCTGAGATTAACAATGCAGTGCGTGAGCCGGATACTCAAGGTCAATAGAGGGAAGGTAGCGAACGTGCAGGCGAAGTCGGGTGAGAGGAACAAAGTATCATTCGAGGGGTGAAGGCTTCTTGAAGATGGGACCGAGTAAGGCACTTGCAAATGGCATCGTGTTTCAGGACGGGCATGAATACCACCAGACTACAATTAGAAGCTGGGGACACATCCAACAGCGAAGGACTCGTACTCAGACGCAAGGGGTGCACTTGACGCACGTCGTTCGTGACGGGTGCCGGCTAGGGTGCGATACGAGGAGGAGATGCCCAGGACAACAGTGACATCAAGTCAATCGCCGAATCCACTGCGCAAGAAGGGCACTCATGAACCGCTGTAGGCTTGAAATCAGGAGCAAGCCATGATACGCTGCCGCTGGTGACGGCGAGAAATTGAAGGCATGGCGGGGCCGGTGCGGAGGATGAGAAGGACGAGGTCTGCTCTGCTCTGCTCTGCTCTGCTCCTGCCCGCCAAGCAAATGCTCGCCGCTGCCCTCGCCAGGATGCACTCGCTCCTGGCAACACTCGCATTCCTACTCCCAATGCAGCTGTCTCACGGTGCATGTGTATGCTGATGACAGAAATGCGCTCGACGGAGCATATTTGTCCATGGTGCAAAGAATAATTCTGGGCTAGCACTTGTCAGAGCGCTCTGTGGCTCCGATTTGCCCTGCGGTGAATCGGCTTCAGCCCTACGGAACTTTGATCTTCTACTACTCAGCTTGTGCGCTTCTTGAACTTTTTCCCTTGCTCGATACCAGCTCAGCATGGCGGAGGCGTTGGCATTCAACAGCCGGGGAAACCATCAGGTTTCCAACTCCGCTGCCCAGATCAACGCTGGCGACGACTTGTCCACCATCGATCCGAACGAGAACGTCTTGGCCCGCAGCGCACACGCCAGACCAGGCGGGGCCCGCAGACGACGCGGCGAGGATCTCGAGGAGGATCTGTACGGAGATGACGACCTCGAGAGCCTAGTAAGCCAGCCTGTAAACGGCCAGAATGGTGTGCCGCAGCCTCAGAGTGAGCCAGAGGTAGAATTGCCTCCGCACGCTTGCGCGTAAGTATACTCCCCCAAGAGCCTTCCCCAGCCCAACTGCTAACGCTTCTGTGACCTCAGCTACTGTGGCATCCACAACACTGCGAGTGTTGTCAAATGTCTGGCCTGCAGCAAATGGTTCTGCAGCGCTCGCGGCAACACTTCCTCCTCTCACATTGTCAACCATCTCGTACGCGCACGACACAAGGAAATTCAACTACATCAAGATTCCACCCTAGGCGACACTACCCTCGAATGCTACCAGTGCGGCACCAAGAATGTCTTCATGCTCGGCTTCATACCCGCCAAAACTGATTCAGTCGTTGTGCTTCTGTGCCGACAGCCATGTGCGTCTGGTGGAACATCAAAAGATATGACCTGGGACGTCACCAAATGGCAGCCTCTCATCGAAGACCGCACATTTCTTCCTTGGATCGTCGCAGCGCCCTCAGACCAGGAACAGCTCCGAGCACGTCATCTTAGCCCTCAGATGATCGCGAAATTGGAAGAGATGTGGAAGGAAAATCAGACTGCTACCATCAAAGACCTCGAGAAGGCTGCTGGAGTAGACGACGAGCCAGCACCGGTCCTCCTACGCTACGACGATGCCTACCAATACCAGAATGTCTTCGGGCCACTAGTTAAGATCGAGGCCGACTACGACAAGAAGCTCAAGGAATCACAGTCACAGGACGATCTTACTGTGAGGTGGGATTTCGGCCTAAACAACAAGCACCTGGCGTCATTCACCCTACCAAAGCTGGAACTAGGCGATGTAAAGCTTGCAGTAGGAGACGAGATGCGTCTGCGCTATGTCGGAGACTCTCAGAAGCCTTGGGAAGGTGTCGGCTATGTCATCAAAGTCCCCAACAACCAGTCTGACGAGGTCACCATCGAGTTACGTGCCAAGGGTGATATGAAAGCGGTTCCTACCGACCGCACTACCAACTACACCGCCGACTATGTCTGGAAGGCTACGTCTTTTGACCGTATGCAACATGCAATGAAGACGTTCGCAATCGATGAGATGTCAGTTTCGGGCTACATCTACCACCGTCTGCTAGGTCACGAAGTTGCAGCTGCTCCTATGAAGACCCAGTTGCCCAAAAAGTTTTCCGTTCCTGGCCTGCCTGATCTCAACAGCTCCCAGATCAATGCAGTCAAGAGCGTTCTGCAAAAGCCCCTTTCGCTCATCCAGGGACCGCCCGGTACCGGAAAGACCGTCACATCTGCTACCATTATTTATCACCTCGCCAAGATCAACGGTGGTCAAGTTCTTGTTTGCGCTCCCTCCAATGTTGCTGTGGACCAGCTTTGTGAGCGTATCCACCTCACCAACCTCAAGGTTGCTCGTGTCACCGCCAAGTCTCGCGAGGATGTCGAATCATCAGTCGGCTTCTTGTCTCTCCATGCGCAAGTCCGCATGAATGACACTAACGTCGAACTCAACAAGCTGAACCAGCTGAAGGCAGAGCTGGGAGAATTATCATCCCAGGACGAGAAGAAGTTCAAGCAGCTTACGCGTGCTGCCGAGAGGGAAATCCTGAGCAACGCCGATGTCATCTGCTGCACCTGCGTCGGTGCTGGTGATCCCAGATTATCAAAGCTCAAGTTTCGAACCGTCTTGATCGACGAGTCCACCCAGTCCGCAGAACCCGAATGCATGATCCCACTGGTACTAGGCTGCAAACAAGTTGTCCTTGTCGGTGACCACCAGCAGCTGGGCCCTGTCATCATGAACAAGAAGGCAGCAAAGGCGGGTCTTAATCAGTCCTTGTTCGAACGCTTGGTCATTCTTGGTCTGGCACCTATCCGTCTGCAGGTGCAATATCGTATGCACCCTTGCTTGTCAATGTTTCCCTCCAACATGTTCTATGAGGGATCGCTGCAAAACGGCGTCACCCAACACCAGCGACTTCGCCGCGAAGTTGACTTTCCGTGGCCAGTCGCAGACGCACCGATGATGTTCTGGTCGAATGTGGGCAGTGAAGAAATCTCGGCTTCTGGTACATCGTATCTCAACCGCACCGAGGCTAGCAACGTTGAGAAGATTGTTACGCGCTTCTTCAAAGCTGGCGTCAAGCCTTCTGAAATTGGTATCATTACGCCATACGAAGGACAACGCAGCTTTGTGGTCAGTCAGATGCAGACCCAGGGCACCTTCAAGAAGGAGACGTACAAGGAGATTGAAGTCGCCTCCGTTGATGCCTTCCAAGGTCGTGAGAAAGACTTCATCGTCCTCTCTTGCGTTCGCTCCAATGATCACCAAGGAATTGGTTTCTTGAGTGACCCTCGCCGCCTTAATGTTGCTCTGACCCGTGCTAAGTATGGCTTGGTCATTCTGGGTAACCCCAAAGTCCTTTCAAAGCATCCCCTTTGGCATTATCTACTGGTTCACTTCAAGGAGCGCAATTGTCTGGTTGAGGGTCCTCTCGCCAATCTGCAGATTTCTCTGTTGCAATTCAGTCGCCCAAAGCAGACATATCGCGGTCCCCAGCGCTACCAGATGGCTTACCAGCACGCCTCGAACATGGCGGCCGCTTCTCAGCGTGGCATGAACGGAAGACCTCGCCAGGAATTTGGAGATGCGTCCACGGTGGGCTATATCCCCGATGATGTCTCGTCCGTCCATTCCTCGTCGATAGGCGGTGTCGGCGTCGGCACAAACGCGGCTGGATTCCCTCAAGCTTTTGGCAACTTCGCAGATCAGTGGCCAAGTCTCCCATTGAATCGTGGAGGGCCTATCCCCGGCAGAAACGGCGGCTTGAACGGCGTTCGCAGCCCACCGTCTGTTGCAGGCGATTCCATCGCTGGCAGTGAGTTGACCGATGCGACGGGCACCACTGCTGGCCAAGGAGGTGTCAGCCTTGGTGGTATGGGTCTCGGCGGCAAGCCTTCCAGTAACAGTCAGTCGGATCGTCTCAAGCGCTACGTCGAGGGTGGTGAGAATCTCCGCGCAAACCACGCCAACTACCGTGGTGGTCCGGTCACGCGTCCAGGACACGATGACGATGCGCGAAGCATCAGCACATCCTTCGCAAGCCAAATCGACCTGAGCAGCTACGATTGAGATGAACGTTGATGTCATTTGGAGCTATTATGCGCTACCTCACTAGAAACGACGCACAGTCATGCCTTGTGACAGGATCTCTGTCGTTCCTCTATGGGATCGTCACTGCGGTTTCCGAAGCTGAGTTTCAAGCAACGTCCCACGGAACCCTGGTGTCGACCAGCACACGAGGACGCGTACTCATCGACAAGCATCACAGTCCACGGACCTCCTCAGGCGAGAGCAAAGGAAGGGCGGATCGTCTGCAGCAAGACGTTGTGTTCAGCTGCAGGACGAAGGAATAGCTGTGATACGCCAGAGCGCATATCACCATCGAGTAACGGGAAGAGAGGCGCGAGTTCTGCGCAGTCTCGCAAGTCGCATACGGCTCCGGTCGTGCCTTGCTGGGAGACGGTGAGCGGTTGCTGCACGTCTCCAGCGACGCACGCGGTGCTGTAGAAGGACTGCGTCGCTACCAGCACCCGGACCTCTTCCCTTGAGTTTGCCACCATCTGCTTTTCTACTTTTTTTCTTCTCAGAATCTTTTCGCGTCCTCTGATGGGCCTCTTGCTCAGCATACTTATAGTAGCTGCTTGAATCCAACTTGTGTCTCTCCTTGATCATATCTTTACCTTCTTGCCATGCACCATCGAGGTTGATGCACACAGAACAGTTTCGCCCTTCGGCATGAGAGATGAAGAGATGTGAATTATCAGTCGTGTCTTCGTTCTTTCAGAAGAATGCAGGTTCGTGAGGCACACGCATGAGACGTGCCCTACAAGAGTAGCCCATCTTCAACCCCTTGGAACAGAGCGATAGGTGTCTACACCTCATCCCGAAACACCCACCTCCCACGACCCGACATGGCCTCTCTCCACCTCTCCCTCACAATAGCACTCTCGTCTCGCCCCGTAATCTGCGCATCTCTCTCATCGCCCTCTCTCCGGATCAAATCCTGCGTGCTCGCCATCTCCACATCCCAGAATCCACTCGGACTCTTTGCGCGACCCCAAGCCTCTCGATGCCGCCCATATCGGTCCGCAGCCTCGCGCACCCGCGCCGCCTTGAGCGTCTCGGCACGCTCTTCGCTCTTCATCTTCTGCACTTCTGCTCGCCAGTCAGGACCGAGCTCCGCGTGAAATAGGCGCTGCTCTTCCGCCTCTTGCGTAGACATGTTCTCCTGCGAGGAGGTGCCGTTGAAGTTTAGGCCGCGCGAGCGAGGGGGCAAGCGCCCGCCTATCTCTAGCATGCGCTTGATTGTGTCTGCGCACCGTGGGCACGAAGGATCTGTGCATGCGGGATGTGATTTGCGGAGTGCGCCGCGGGACTCGTCCTTGTGCGCAAAGGCAGCGCCGAGGGCTGGATTTGGGCGAAAGTCGTCTGGCGTCAGGGCTTCGGGGCGGAGATCGCGGAGGGCTTTGCGTGCTTGCTGTTGTTGTTGCGGTGGATTCGTTGCATCGGTGCTCTTTGACGTGTCGCTACGGGCGGCGGCGACAGTTTTGGACTCGGAATCCTCTTTGGCGGTCGAGGAGCGTGCATTAGGTCCTACACCTGGTGGATACAGAGCTCTCTTCTTGCCTGTTGCGGGATCGTAGATTAGTGGTATCTTGCCAGTTTCCTTCCATGTTTCCGGTAAGCTTTTGGTGGCGCGCGGTTTCGGCTTCGGCTTGGGGGTCTTGTTGGCGGTCGAGGAGGGTGCGTTCGGGCCTATGCCTGGTGGGTACAGAGGAGTCTTCTTGCCTGTCGCAGGGTCGTAGATGAGTGGTACTTTGCTAGTTTTTCTCCATGTGTCCATCATGCTCTTAGTGAAGCGCGGCATCTGTGTTGGCGTCTTTTCAGCGATCGATGTGCTTGAGTCTCTGGCTGAGTTCGTCGTCATATTTGATGGCGTGAGAACCTGACGCTGGCGGGATAGAGACCTATTGAGGAGGTCGCTAATTCTGGGTGTTCTGTCCGTGGGTGAGGTTCCCGTGTCTCGGGAGTGACTGGTTGTCGAGACTACCTCGCCATCTTCTGCTAGACCTTCTATACCTTCAGCAGTATGTCTTGAGGACCTGTTGCGAGTCTGCCGTACCTTGGACGTCCGCGGCAGAGCAAGCTCGTTCTGATTCAAAGACTTCAGTGGATGGCGATGAGCCTCTTTTGCCGAACTTCCAGCGTCCAACACGTTGACGAAAGGTTCTTGGGTCATCTGCTCCGGATTCTTAGGCTGCACCAAGGACTCGTTAAGCATGTCCAGTCCCTCAATTTCGTCGCTCAGGTGTGGCGTCGTGGTTCTTGGAACATGCTTTCCGGCTGATCCGACCTTCGATGCCGACCTCGTCGTAGCTTCTCGACTCAAAGGCCATTGAGCGCCTGAGGCATTCGCGTTGGGGGCTTCCAGGTCAGCGTCATCTGTAGTAGGTTCATCACCAAAACTCTGGTGGCATCGCGGGTCCTCTACGCGCCTAAGATCCTGCCGCAGCACGTCAGGAGGCATACTACGCCTTCTGTCAACGGTGTCTTCTGCATCTTCAGGTATGTCAAGATCATTATGAGAAGATACGTGGTCTGCTGTGGGACCTTGCCTTGGCATTCTTTTGTGTCTTGGTGTCTTGAGAACCCCTGACATCTCATCGAGATCGTAAGTATCTTGAAGCATGAGACCAGGCACCTGTACTGGACTATCCTCTGGCTCAGTTTTGATGCGAGTTGGAGGGCCAGGCGTCGCTGCTTTGGAGGCGATACGACGTCGCTTGACAGGTCGCTCCTGAACGACTTCAACATCGCTTCCATCGGATGGCAACCCATGGTCGAGATGCTCATGAGTTGGTCGTGCAGACGGAGCTTCCCCTTGCGTGGTCTGGCTCGAAGTTGGAAGCCTTTCGTGAGGTGCTGCATTGCCGGCATAGTCTTGTCTTTGCTCAGAAGAACCGGCTAGCGGTCCCTGGGTGTCGGAGACATTGATTGTGGTGTAGTCGGTGGGGAGATGTTTTTCCCATAAAGATGATGTACTATCGAGTGCAGCAGGAGGAATCTGAGGAGATGGGAATTCTGTCTCGGCTAGAGGTGTGAGACGTCTCGATTGATGCTGCTGCTCAAGCAGGTTCCGCCGGAAGCGGTCAGAGGCCGGAGAGGCTGGAGAGCGGGAATTACTGGCGCTGCGACGTTTGGGCGAGCTGGGCTGTGGAGTAGTTGCCAGGTCCACAGCTTTGACACGACCTTCGGCGATGTCGTTTGATTTCAAGCCCTTCGCATCAATGTACTTCTGCCAGCTCAGCACCTGCTCCTTCATCTGCCGACGCTTCCTTTCGGATTCCTCATAGTGCTTGTGCCAAGATGCAGTCCTCAGCTTCTGATCTTTCAGTGCAGCCTCCAGTTTGAGGTTCTTGTCAGTCAATTTGGAGAACTCATCGGCCAAGCTTACGCGACCGCCCTCGCCTGTATTGTCGAGCTGTTCCTCATGTCGCAATTGCTGGCTCAAGGCTGCTTGTTGCTGGACACCGGTGTTGATGAAAGTGTTGACGAGCTGTTGCAGACGATCAATTTTGGCGGCGTCCTGCTGTGATTTCTCATGAAGCTTTGTCCGCTCGATAGCCCAGGCCTGCTGAGCTTCGCTGTGAGAGTTCCTTACATCAATGACCAACTGATCCTTGTCTGCGATTGTCTTAGTACTGTTACTTAGGATCTGCTGCTTCTCCTCTTCGAAACGTCTCCGTAAGGACTCCAATTGTTGTCTATGGCGATTGACAGCATCCGTGACTGATTTCAGAAGATCGTCCGACTCGACGGCTGCCTCCATGACGGGAGCTGGAAGGAGTCACGATCCCTAGCATGACATGATCAACATTAACAGCGTGTTCATCGTTCAGGCGAGCACTCGAAAGCTATTCGAGCAAAAGGAGTGAAGTGCTGCAGCTCAGGTGAAGTTGTTCCCTAATGACTATGCCATCATCGACGGGCGATTTCAGGTAGGCGGCCGTGGCGTCGCGCGACGCGTCTCTTCTTAGGGTTGCAGGCACCAGCAGCGTTGGACCGAAGCCCCGAGACGCCGACATCTTTCGAGCCATGTGCAAGCTTGTCCCACATGCGGTTTGTGTCGCGCAATGATGCAGCTGCAGATCTTGATTGCTTCATCCGTGAACCTGAACGTGGATTCCGCTGTGGCTGAAGCACCAACAGGCCGAGTCTAACTGACAGCTAACACATTACTCTGCTCTGAGCATCCGTCGCCTGCCAAACTGCGGACTTCCCCGCTGCAGACAGGGTCAGGCACCTGGATGGACGCTCACCTTTGTCTTTTCCTCTTAGGTTGCCATTCCCAACTCAGACTCTTCTGAACCATGCTCAAGAGGCGTGCATCTTCTGGCTTTCAGCAAGATCGTTCGCAGAAGAGTTCCAAGCCTCGTCAAGACAACCTTGATCGGCTCTCACTTCTGACCGACGAACTCTTGCTGCGAGTCCTATCCCACCTTTCTGTGCACGGCCTCACCATTTGCCAGCGCATCAGTAAGCGTCTCTCAAACATCGCCGGAGACAGCCACCTATGGCGACATGCCTATTATGACAGATTCGTAAGACCACGCGCCGACCGCATTCCTGGAATCAGATCGCTGCCCCACACGCCACATCGGCTTACATCCTCGAGATTCTCCAAGTGGCTAGACGAGCGACACCTATTACAGACAGATCCTAAGACTGACTGGAAGAAGCAATACAGGCTGAGACATAATTGGACTAGAGGTCAATGCGGCATCACAGAGATACCAGTCGGACAAGAGACCTCGTCGTCACCTTCGGTCCTTGCTAAGCTACAGGGTGGGATCGTCTACACTGTTGATCGCGTCAACGGGCTACGGTCTTTCTCATACAAAGATGATCAAAAGCTTCTCGCCGCGCACGAGATAACAGGTCAGTCAGCGCAACCAACAGCAATCGCCCTACGTGCGCGAGGTTCCAGCACAGAAGCGCAAGTGATTGCCATCGGGTTTGAAGATGGCTCATTCACCATTCATACTTATGACTTGAGTGAACATAGCTTTAGGAATGTCTATAGGCACAATTCATCCTCAAACGGAGCGATTACGGCGATCGATTGTGCTGGGCCCTACCTTTGCTGCATGACCGAATCGCGGCTGTTCTCCTTATATCGTTTCGATGCCATGAGCTCCGCTGAAATCGCTGGCAAGATACCGGATCCGTCCCTGATAGCTTCGCTCTCATCTCACACCATCTGGCCGCCGGTCGCTGTTTCCCTGCGTCTAAGCAAGGCCAAAATTGTCGCATCTATTGCCTACGCTTTCCCAACATACAGTGCCGGCTGGTCTGCTGGCGTTCAAGAGCTGCACATTCGGCAAGATGGGTCCGTTGATGGATCTCGCCTTGCCACTGCACATGCTCAAGCTTTCTCACCACTCTCGGACCACAACGCTTTAGCGACTAGTGTCCCGGACTACGAAGGCAGCAGATCACAGCCAACATCCCTATCCTATTCTCATCCCTATCTACTTTTTTGCCATTCCGACAACACCTTGACACTCTACATGGTCAAGTCGTCGAAGGAATCGCTGTCGGTCGGTAAAGGTAAGAGGCTGTGGGGTCATACATCATCAGTGTTTGGCGCGCATGTAGGCGGCCGCGGGCGAGCAGTATCAGTGACTACCCGAGGGGAAGAGGTTCGTGTGTGGGAGCTGGAAGGTAGCACGCTTATCAGCACAAGTCAGGCACGCGAGAGACGTGGCCCTGATATTAGTGTGAAGGTGGATTCGGAAAGGCGCTGGTCTTCGAGCCAGCCGACGCAGTCACTGAGCCCGACCCGCGGTCTACAGAGCATGTCTAACTCATTTGAAGGTAGTATCACGAAAGGCTGGGTCGGCTTTGACGAGGACAGCGTGGTTGTCTTGCGTGAGAGGCAATGTGGAGACCATGCGGCTCAAGCACTGGCGGTCTACGACTTCACATGAGTAAGAGACGCGAATCAACCTGGTAAGACTCCACTATAGGAAGACGGCTTCTTTAATACATTTCGGGGTGCAATGGTGCGCGGATTGACTGACATAAAATTGACAGATGCAGACTATAGCCCTCTGTGCATGACAGGACAGCGACACCAACGTCTCCCACCTGATGACCGGCCTGTTAATGAGATCACAGAGACATTTTTGAAAATCATCGTGCCGACTGCTCATACCTAGTCGAGGAGATTGTTTTCATGAGCACTGTGGCTCGGTTGCCCAGGCTTTTGCGCATTCGACAGAACGCGACATGACGAGGTCCCCTCGCCAGTGGGGACGGAAACCTTTGTTGGCCCAGTCATTATATGCTCCCTGAGACTACTGGAGTCCTTGTCATGTTCAGCAAGCAGGAGCCCGAGTCCAATACTCTCAAATCCGAGCTGGTATGGTACAAGCATCCGCACGCCCACTCCGCCCCATCGGCGTTTGGGCCTAGCGCCAAGATTACCCGCGACCACGAAACGCCTCCATTGGAACCTGTTTAGTCCGCCTCTGATTTTTCTCTTCCCCTCTCCTCTCGGATTTTGTCACCTTTCGACTGCCACATATTTCTCGCAAGGCTTCCACGTATACACTCTGTTACGAATCTTCAGTTCAGCGAAGTCAACAGTCGTTCTCGCTGCGTCATCCTCCCACACGAGCATCTCCCATCTCAATATCGACAACAAAAATGGCATCTTTTGGTGGCGCTGTTGGCGGTCCCCGCACCTGCTACAACTGTACGTTATCTATTTCATTTGCGCGATCAAGTTGCTGGAATTACGGTTTCGAGCGTCGCCCGAGATTTTGAGATCAGCATGACTGAAGCGCGCAACTCAATCTCTCTCTACGTGGAAAACGTTTGGATCTTACCCTCGGCTTCCACCTCGGCGATTTAGAAATAAAGCTGACATTTGACATCTGCAGGTGGTGACCCCTCGCACCAGGCCCGCGACTGCCCTACCAAGGGTACCCCTACATGCTACGTGTGTGGTGAGCAGGGTCATGTTTCGCGCGACTGCTCCTCGCCTGCAAAGCAAGACCCCACCTGCTACCGTTGCGGCCAGACCGGTCACATTTCTCGTGAATGCATGCAAGAACCTACTGGCGGCGCGGGTGGCTTTGGTGGACCTGGCGGACCTGGCGGCCGTGGTGCTGGCGGTGCTGAGTGCTACAAGTGCGGCCAGGTTGGTCACATTGCACGCAACTGCACAATGAGCGGTGGCCCTGGATACGGCGGCGGCGGTTTTGGTGGCGGTTATGGCGGCGGACGCGGTGGTGGTGGCTCGCAGACTTGCTACACATGTGGCGGCTACGGTCACTTGTCCCGCGACTGCACTCAGGGCCAAAAGTGTTACAACTGTAAGTTCTACCGTGCCTCATGGACAATTGCGCGCTGACCAAGTGAATCCAGGTGGTGAGATCGGTCACGTTTCTCGCGACTGCCCTTCCGAAACAACCACTGAGCGCGTTTGCTACCGTTGCAAGCAGCCCGGCCACGTTCAGGCAGCTTGCCCTAACTAGGGCATTGTGGGGCCCTACCGGTGGTGATCCTTGATTGTTTCCTGCATTGGATAGCGATACGCAAAGTTGCTCATTGATGCGTGGACTTATGTTACTTGTTCGCCTGTCTTCCTCGAGAAGGCATACTCAGAGCACGAGACAGTGGCTTGTCTTCGTTTTAGCAGCCTGTCTTTGAATGGCATACACGGGAAGAGCGCTTCGGTCATCAGATTGGCGGGTTACTCCTGCTTGCTCGGTTGAAGAGCTCAAGCAGTTGAAAATGGGAAATCGATTCTGGTTATCGGCGTTGTTCTTGGGCGGCAAACAGTGAGAATGGCTGTCCGCGTGCACGAGGACTATTGGCTGACGCTGGAAGACTTGGGGTTTGCAGCGTGATCATTCGGCATGTTGAAGCTGCGAAGACGTTGCGCCCTGGCGACGACAGGCAAAGTTGGTGTAGAGGTCCGAGATGGTATGCACAGTGCTGCGGCCTTACGCAGTTCGAATGAAGGCAAACGTCGTTGTTGAGGCACGGAAGCTGATTGTTCGACCCATTCAATCTCTCGTTTGTCTCATTGATGTGACAAGTGCATTTCTCGTGCCCATCATATCTACTACACAGCGCCTCGTGCGCCAGCTGCAATATGCTTCGGTATGCTAGAATGCGCCTTCTTCTACAACACCTTTGACATCTAAGAAGGCCATCTACATTGACATTTTCTGACGCCAATCGACATCCAAAGGAGCCTTGGTCGTCTTACTGAAGCAACTCGACGCTTCATGTATACCATAGGACTTGTCGTCGTACAGTGCCGCAGCTGGAAGTAGGGAAGGTAAATAACACGGCGTACCATTGATTGACCCTGCCCAGTGCCAGCATTCGGGAGGTCACGACTATTTCGCGATGGATTCAGCAGCGATGGATTCACATAGCAGCACTTCAATCGTCACTCTCTCCAGCTATGTCATTCTTCACATGCGAAAAATCAGTCCTCTAGGCAGGACCCTGCAATACATCAGACGAAGTGACCGACCTTGGTTAGAGTCCATACGGCGGACAGAAGAGGAAACAGGTCGCGTGCTTTGCTCAGGCAGGTGTTCAGATCTGTGTCAGAGGCGCTGCGCAGATGCCCTGATGGAGAGCATGGTCATTAATTGCAGTGCCGAGAATCCGAGGTGACTTTGGCCCAAGGCTACAAAGCGACCAATTCATTACGTGGACACATCAAAGACAGTTGGCGGCAAGAGTAGTGCAAGCCTCCAAGAGGCCCGTGATAGCTTCAATGTATAAGCCGCAGGCTCACACGGAAGCTATACTGCGACTTCTGACATGATTAGGGTGTCGACTGCGCCTCTTATGAGCTCCCAGAGCAGTATGTCCATGTCCTGCCCAGGCTTCTCAACAGGCAATGAGTTCGAATCTATGGGTATTGAGGATGCGCGTCAGGGGCGGCTCTTAAGCGGGCCGGGCGGCAGTGTGTCAGGGTCACAGGGGCCAAAGCTGCCGGAACAGTTCCTCGCTCAAGTCCACCAGACGACGCGGCCTCTCCTCACACAAACGAGGTTCTCTCACTCGCATACGTCGCAAGTGTTCTGAGGCCTCGTCAGCTCCAGTGCAAGCCTTTACATCATGCTTGAATAGTACTTGCGCGTTTTCACTTTCACTCCACGTTGGATATACTGTTCTGCGCTGTCGCTCCTTTTACTTTCCACATCCCGCACATGTTCCCCCGTAGCTCTCTCTCGAAATTTTGACCCGGTCCCGCTGCCACTGTTGCTGCACCTAGCCCTCACGCTGTCCTTTCGCACAGAAAGGATGCCAGTCGTTTCCCCATTGCATTCGCTTCTCGCAACAACTTTCCTCGCAGCGTGCGCTCTGGCAGAATGGGACAACCACACAAGCCCGACGGCGTCTCTATACTACTCCAGACCAGATCTTTTAGCGCCCGCCATGGAGGTTACGATACACGATGCTGGCAAAGCTGATCTGGGTTATATCTTTCTAGCACCATACCAGGACACACACGCAGGTCCTTACATCTATGACAAAGCTGGCGTAAGCCCAACTGCAGCGAGCGAACATAGGCGGACAAGAAGATACTAACGTGGTATGCTAGAATCTCGTTTGGTCGGGATGGTCTGAGATGCGACACCATACTACACACAACTTTCACGTCTGCCAGTACAAGGGGGCCGATCACCTTTGCATGTTTCAAGGCACACAACATAATGGCTACGCTCGCGGACACTATGTGATCATGGACAACGACTACAAAGTTGTACAAACAGTCAAGTCTGGCAACAATGCTGCTGATGGCGACCAACATGAGTTCCGCCTCGTCAACAATGGTCAATCTGCGTTGGTCACGGTGTATCAGCCAAGACCACATGATCTGAAAAGGATCAATATCAACGGCAAAGGATGGATTCAGGACGGTGTCTTCCAGGAGCTGGACGTGAAGACGGGCAAGGTGTTGTTTTCGTGGAGCGGCTTGGAGCATTTGGATCCTTTCACCTCTTATGTCTATCCCAAGGGCTCTGACATTGCTGGAGACGGCCTGAGTGCGGACAGTCCATGGGACTGGATGCATATCAATTCTGTCGACAAGAGCACCTTGACCGGGAATTATCTGATATCCGCCCGGCATCTTGGGACCATATTCTACATTGACGGCAAAGATGGGTCCATTATATGGCGACTGGAGTCTGGCGGGCGTAGCGACTTTGACTGCATCAACTTCAGCTTCTCCTTCCAGCACGATGCTGAGATTCGGAACGAGAACGAGACGCATTTCGAGTTCTCTTTCTATGACAACTCGTCCAATATGGTCAACCGCACAAACACGCGGTCCGCAGGGCGATTCATCACCCTGGATTACGAGGCTCGGACGGCCACTGAAACAGGGCCCTCGACATACTGGCCAAAGTTTGAGGTTTTGTCAGCATCTCAAGGCAACACGCAGCTCCTGGGCAATGGCAACACTTTCAACTGTTACGGCGACTGGCCACTGTTTGCCGAGTACAGCACAGATGGCACGCCCGTCTGGGCAGGTGCCATTGGTGTTACGAACGGGAAAGTCATGGTGTATCGCGCGTATAGCTATCCCTGGAGTGCCATTCCCGTTGATACGAAGCCATCGATATGGACGTTCTCGAGCAACACAAGCGCGCTGCTCGCCGCTTACGTGTCCTGGAATGGTGCCACTGAGGTGGGCTCTTGGAATTTCTACGCTGCGCACGATCTCAATGAGGCATTTGTCAAGATTGGTAATGCGAGAAAGGCTGGCTTCGAGACCATCTTCACCTTTCCAACCAGCTACCGCTACACGTTCGCGGAGGCAATCGGTCACGACGGTCAGAGCTTACGCAACTCTACGTACCAAGAGACGTACTTTCCGCCCCCGGAGATCGCAGCGGAGTGCTCGGAATTGGCTTGCCCAGAAAGCTATTGGGACTCGTGAGTCTCGAGTTGCGCCCGAACTGATGTGAAATGTCAGCAAAGGCACGACATGACTTCATTCAGCATTGGACGGGGTTTGCGGAGCTAGGGTGGAAAGTGAGCGAATTTGGTTGACTAGTGCTTGTGGCCCGACATTTTGTCGGAGTGACAGCCCCATTCCATGCGAGGCTTACGATGCCGGGTGGTAGCGCGGATGCCGCAGGGGCTGCGGAGGCCGAAAGCAAGGCAGCATCGTTCCGAAAGACAGCTGGACGGTTTCGGGCCGGCTCAACCGTGTGGAGTAGTCGGGAGACGCACAGGTGAGCAGGCAGAGCAGGGCGTTCGCGTCGGATGGCGAGCGAGGCGGCGGCCAGTGAGAGGAGTGGCAAGTGCGATAAGGGAGTTGGCAGTTAGATACATTGATACCCCAGCAGTGCGAGGGAAGCGAGGACCGAGCAGGTGAAGCAAGCGATGCAACGGAAGGTGGAGATGGCAGGTAGATAGGCAGCGGGGAGGATTGGCAGGATTGGGTGGGTAGGTAGGCAGGTAGAAGAAGGCGAGGCAGGTGACGGCTCTCTTCACATGCCCAGTGGCAGCCAAGGACCGTTTCTCTGCGGTGAAGAAAGCCAATGGGCTCAATGGCGGTAGAGTGCAGCCTCGTCGCGGAGTCAAGTGGGACGGGCAGTCGGGCAGGTGATCAAGGGCGGCGAGATGGTCGCGAGTGTCCCGAGCGCCGAATGCAGGTGCAATGGAGGGTGAGGAATGTCGACACGTGCATTATTCTTAGCAGCACCAGCCACAGCTGACGGAGAGCGTTTTCAAACGGCGATGATGCGCG
>JAKCVP010000043.1:0-50302 GCA_023512835.1 Taxillus chinensis
TCGGTGGCTACCTAAGGGAACTCCGATTCGGTACTTCCGCCCGGCATCTCTTCCTCCCGATCACAAGGAGAGGTTCACCATGGGTAGTACTTCCCCCGACATTTCCTAGACCATCCAGTGGTTGCGGCATGCTGCTTTCGGATTCGACAAGGGCCCGTATCCCGGACAATACGCAATAGGTCTCTGGAAAAAGGTGCATAACTCATAGTAATAACTCAGTGCAGTCATAACTCATAGTAGTTCTGTCTTATAAGAGAATGGATTGGCTGCGAGAATCGCACCAGTGCTGTATTGCGTTCCCCTTAACTCTAACTTAAAGAATGCCAGTCAAGTCCAACCCGCGTAGTTGATGCAAAGACACTTCCGAATTGCTGCCGCGGACAGATAAGATAGAGACAGCGGAACACCTTGGGTGGCAACACACCTCTCAGACTCCATTAAAGTCCCTCCAGTAGCGTTGATACTCAATACCTCTTTTTCTTAAAGTGAGTGCGATGCCTGCCAGCTCTTCACACTCTTAAGAGAGACGTTCACTGTACGTTACGGGACCTCCGGGACTAGCGTATTTGTTGGGCTTGGAAGCTGCTCTCTTCGGAGTCCGTGCATCTGTGTATGACTTCCACTCGATCCCGGCCGAGGTTTGATACCCCCTTGTTTTTACCGGAACCGTATCGCTCCATAAAATGTGTAGCCCCGTCACACCTGTGTAGAGTAGATCGTTCAACACCACCTGCTTCAACCCCATAGGCAAGCACAAGAGAGTCTCATAGGCGACCGAACGGCCGCCCCCCTTATTACTAGACCGACCTGCCAGAATAATTCCATAAACTCCTAGCGAAGAGATTGCAAACAAATAAAGTAGCCCTATGTTCAGATCTGACAATACCATACAATAATAAAAAGGTACAACGGCCCGGGCGACCAGACTTAACAGAAATGTGGCCACTGGAGCCATTCGAAACAGGGAGACATTCGCACTACTTGGTGAAATAGGTTCTTTTAGAATCAATTTCACACCATCTGCTATCGGTTGTAACAATCCGAACGAGCCAACAACATCCGGACCCTTTCGACGTTGCACAAAAGCCATTACTTTACGCTCCGCGAGCACTAAAAAAGGCAACTCCTAGTAGCAGTGGTAGAATTAAGAAGAGTATTTCCGCTGGAACTACAGTGTACGTTTTCGATTTTGTATTCTCTGAAGAGATCTGGCCTGGCAGACAATCCCAGATGGAAAGAAACGGGACCTTTTCTCGAAAACAGATCGAGCCCACCCAAACCTATGGGCATTTTCGGGGACTAGCCCGCTTTCCAAAGAGAATTCCGAGCACAGCAGAAGCAGAATGCACCGAATTCGATTATGGGAGCCATTGAAAGGTTACTAAAACACCGGCAACGGAGACTACCCGAGCTAATGAGAGAGGCAAGAACACCTTCCGGCCAAGTCCCATTAATTGATCATAACGATATCGTGGAAATGCTGCACGGACCCATATAAATACAGAGAGAAACAAGAGTACCTTGAGACTAAACCAGAGCGAGCCCGGGGGAATATTGGTTGACATAGGCATTTCTAGGATAGGCGGCCAACCTCCTGGAGAGAGCGATGTGCATGGACCAGGTGAGTAGGGATGCAGCTCCTTGGACCGCTCGTCGGGACGGATAGGTTTGGGTTCACACCCTTCTCAAAGGAACCGTACGTGCGGGTATCCCCGCATGCGGCTCCGTCCAAAGAGTAGAGTACTGAAATGGATGATGGACCAACGGGCCCTCGAACCATAAAGCGTAGGGCAACACCGGTTATGTACAGAGATGCTCTTGATACCATTTAACGAAGAGCTCTCTTCAGCAGTTACTACCCTCCTTTCTGTAGCGTGCATTCTGTCTGTAAGCTCAATAGCAAGCCCCATGTTTCTATGAATCTGTGGTGCTCCATTACTCTTCGAGTCTGTAGTCGGATGGCTGGGACTGTCATGGCTGGGAGGTCTATCTGGACCGTAGTAGTACTCCCTTAGGTCTGATTCAAGGGAATTTGCGAGTCGTTAACCGGGTTTCCGAGAACGCCTGAAAGTGGAATACGGTTTGCTGCGTATGCCGGAAATGCGCTGGAGATCGCTTAGCGGTGGCCGACGAGGTATCTAGAACCATTTCTCTTGACAGACATGGAAACTCAAGTGTATGCTGGAAGGGGAGCTCTCAAAGGGTTTCTAGAGGTGCTCGATACGTGTGCTTTAGCGTGTGCAGTGCAGTGCATGTCTCACATCGCGTGAAGATAGATATCCCGTACCGTTTTACCAAACGTATTCCACAGCCCCTAAGAGAAGTGCCTACACAGTCCTGTCTTACAAATGCATCCAAAGGTATGTGCCTGCTGGCATTCCAATGACATCCGAGTCCGAGTCGAGTCTTCCAGAAAGCACACTGAAAGCATATCCTTCGTTCACTACATGAGATGGGGGCCTGTAAGAGATGCTCATCTCTCGGAGGGACACTGTGTTGTCTCACTTTACCTGTGCGCCACCGATCGAGTTGCCAGACTTCCAATGGAAAATCCGGGCCGGGCTCTTCTGTGTGTTGCGTATACGTCGTTTGAAAGCGAAGCTGCTAACAACAGGGGATCCAAAGAGTGTTTCCTTCCAAGGGAAATGCATGACTCTCTGCTGTGCCACTGCGATGGGCCTGGTCTCGGCACAGTTGGAATCGAGGGAGCTCAGACTCTCGGTACCCGCAATTACTGTGTGCTTCCGCTTTCACGAGGCCGAAAGGATCTATCTATATGGTATTGGACTGGACAGTCTCTTTAAAACACATTGTGCTATGGGTGGCTCTCCGGGTTGCGTTTAGGCGTTCTGTGTGTTCCCCGCTGCAGATCGTTTTTCGAAAGCCTATTCAGTTCCCGTATACGGTATTCCCGTGACATCTATCTCGTTACCGTTGCTGGGTGTCCAATCCCAAGGTTACCAAGAGGATTTCTTGATGCCCATCAAAGGACCTCGAGATGCTAAGACACGAAATACGATACGAGACATTCGAAAGCACTCATATACGGCACGAGGGCGACCCGTGGAAATACATCGGTTTCTGACTCTAACACAGGCACTCTGTCTGGGCAACTGGGACAACGTAATACGATGTTTGTCCCGCATCTCAGGGAGGACTCTGTATTCTGTACATACGGCTTTACACAGCTTTCGTCTCAATTCATATTTTGCCGCGAGCAATCTACGTGTTTGATCTCGTCTATTTCGTCGCTCCGACATGAGCTCTTGTTCCCGATGCCTCTTTTTGCAAGCCGCTCCACGGTGGTAAAGTCTCATATTGTGGTTGTGTGTTGGCCGAAGATACAATAGTAACATGGAACCCTATCATCTGTTCGAATAGCTCGAAATGCTCTTCCAGTTCGGGGCAAAACTCCGTGTCCCAAGAGCAGAGTAGAGAGTGCTCCCGGATTTCCGCATCTAACAGATACATTACTTTCGAGATTCTTACCGAAACATGATACATTCCATGCCCTCGGACGGAGAGTTGTTTCGTGTGTTACTTACATATCCGTCTTCTCTGACTTCATTAGAGTTAGTTAGAGTTAGAGAAAGCACTTTCCTTTCGAACCCCCGAAATGTATGAATTGGCGCGCGGAATCTCCATAGCCAATGTGCCATTTCGCTCCTCGACTAGCATCTTGGGTACGACTCGTATTTCAGCAGACGATCCAGGGACTTCCATAACGTTGTTATTCGGTTTGAGCCAAGGATCCTGACGCGAGACATCTGCTTAAGGAAAATGGAGTGGAAACATGAGTGGGCTTTTCCAGAGTATCTAAGGAGCACTGTTGTCTATACTCTGCAGAAAGACTACCCATCCGAAACCTTAAGCCAGAAAGTACACGGCCCCAGGCGGGATGCACTGCCGGGCACCACACACTTTATAACGTAGACGGTGTGGAAAAGGCTTTTCCGAAGAGCTCTTTCAGTAGAGTTTGGACGGAGTCGACAGACAATACAGAAGCAAGAGCGGAAGCGCCATCCAGCCCGAGCCTATAGAGCTAGCGGATCCGTATTCTCTTGGAATGTGTACAACTGTTGTTGAGTGTGCTAGTGCTGCCCAACAATGGGATTGGGTCGAGCCATTGGTCCGGTATGGTTGTTGGATGTCCTACCCTTTCGTGAAATGAAAAGAGTACAGACACAAGAGCTCTGAAAGCATTGCCGGCCGTAACAAGACTGAAAGCACTTAACGAGAGAAAGGCTCGGTATCTGGACTGGACAGTAGCATACAGGACAGTACTGGAAAGGACAGGACAGTAGCATACTGGAAAGGAATGGAAACAGGGTAGCGATTTCTCCGGGTTACGCTCCGGGCTCTTCAGTTACCATTTCATGTGTCATTACTGAGCTTTCTGTTACCATGTAATGTGTCAAGTAGCTTTCAGTTACCATTTCATGTGTAATTAGCGTGTTCTTTCACATTGTTGAGTGTGCCCGGAATACGGTGTAACAGCATGACAGGTGTACTACCGGAGCTTTGGGGAAGGCTTCGGGTGATACGGCTGGGGGAAACCGTATGGGAATGGACGGTACTTGTATCCGGAGTGGGTGAACGTACGAGACTATGCAGCGGAGACTCTTCTGACAGCGGAGCCTATGAAATGGAATCGGGAGTCAGAAAGAAAAAGCATATGGATTTCATTGAGATCGAAAGAGTAGCTCTTGAGCACCGGCGTATGACTGCCGCCTATAGTCAGTCTCTTGTTTTTCTAGAAGAGAAAGCACTAGTACTAGAGGTTCCGGCATCTAGCTCTTGTTGTGTTGCCGCTGTGCTTGCAACCTCCGCAGTTCAAGAGTTGTACCGGGCGATACCGAGACAGACTTTCAGATATGGTCGGTCCAATGCAGTTACTCTTCAAGCCATGACAGTCCCACCCGGAAAATCATAATAGAGCGGATCTCCAAGGCACATTTTGAGAGCACAGCACAGCAAACCACTGGAGATTCTCTTAGCAATTCCGCCGAAAGCAGTGTTGGACGCTCGCGGGGTACGTAGAGCTACAAAACAATGCTGTCTTTCAATTGAGCAAATACAGAAGTATAGACCCATCGGGCACACACAATTCGGTGTATGGAGCTAGATGTCCGGAGCTTGGGATTACGGAACACTGGCTTTAGTCAGGTAGGTAACAATGCTGTCTTTCAACAGAGATCGAAGAGAGAAGTATAGAGCGAAGGCTAGGCGATTCGATCCGGACTGAATAGGACCCAACACCTGTATGTGTGTATTGACTCAAAAAAGAATTGACAAGGGATTACGAAGTGAAATCTCCGGAGTGGATGGTCTACCCTACCCTACGAGTCTTGTATTCGGAGTGGGTGAACGGGTGTGTGTGTGTGTGCTTGCGCGTATACCACCCCACTCTTATTGCCTGGAAGACAGAGTAGGTAGCACCACCCTAGTACGTGACGCGAGATATGGGTGGAAGTGCACTCTATTCGCTGCCCCGAAACCCAAACGTGTAGACTCTCCCTATGAGTAACCGGAAGCGGAAGCGGAAACAAGAGCTCTGTATTTCCACTTACGTGTTTTGGATGCGCAGAGACTGATGCCGTTGCCGTATCGCGTATGATTGTACGGCCGGAGAACCCATAACTCGCCGATCGGGTCTAGCCGCAATGACAGCATAGCAACCGGAGAGTCCCACGGCAGAGATTGGAATGCTCTTCTTAAGAGGCTCCGCGGATCCAGAGAGGGAAAGGTCCATCCATTGGCATCGTGGATGCTCACAGAGGTATGTCTCTCTCGTCATGGGTGTTTAGGGGAGTGTCTACGCGCCCAAACCATTCCAATCCGGGAAGCGAAACAGGACACTGTGTACTACAACCTTAACAAATCCCTAGAGGAGCCGTATGAGGCGGAAGCTCCAAGTACGGTTTTGCAGCCGAGCCTGTTGTAAAGCAAGGCTTAGGGACCGATATGCTGATTGGTTTAGGTAGGGCGGCCTCAGGTAACCTGTAGGGATTGACCTCCAACGCATGGGACTCACCCGGTTGTCTTAGGGAAACATAGCATGTCACCGAGGGAACGGAACGGAACAGAGTGGAGAGGGACGCCTTCCGGGCTTTTCTTAGAGATGAGGCCTTTGGGCGAAGCAAGGCAATACTGGATGGTGTGTCCACCTCCCCCAACGTCGCTACGAAAGCGTAACACGCACTCTGCTTCTGGTGCCTAGAGGACAGAGACAGGCCATCTCGAGGCACAGCACGATACAGGCAACACCGGCGAGACCGGGCTTGGAAGGCTTTGGAGTCAGAGGGTCCATAGTACCTTAAGCGGGACGGGAGAGTGCCGCATTCTTGCAAGGGGGAAGGGATCTGTTCTTCAACAGACAACGGAGATGGGACTCGGAACAGAGTACGATACATCACCAGCCTATGGGCAACTCGAAAGCGAGACAACAAAACACCCGGAATATCCCGTGGGCGTATCTATCTGTTCTACGCACGCTATTGGAGGTGGACCTTCCGCTAAGCGAGTACACAACAGATTCTGTCATGGGTCTGACCAGAGGTGTCTATAAAAGCAGAATGCCGTATTCCGCTAGGTTACGTTGAGTGCGGAAAGCACCGGTAACAGAAAATGGAAGCACAGAATGGGCCGGAAGTTAAGATACAAGCCTGCCGATGGAGAATGCGCGGAGAAGGTACTGTACGATTACGCTTTCAGACCGCCCCGCCGAATGCATGAATGATTGAATGGAGTCTGCAAGGTAACTCTTCAATAGAAACTCGAAGGTAACTCTTATTGGGTTGCGAGCTGCCCGTGGGAAACCAGATAGGGGAAAGAGCTCTCTTCTTCGATAGCCCCAGCAATGAATGAAGGACAGGCCTTCGCTGCCCACCCATCTAAGAGAGGAGAGATGACCTGAGAAAGGTGCGAAATACAGATGCTTGGCCCGGTGGTACTGTACAACATGCTATCGGGGGTAATCTCTTTCTTAAGGATGTGCTTCCATGACTGGGAACGGGATCCAGCATAATGTAACTTCGAATTCCGGACCTCAACATCCAGCTGCTCATGGTGTGTCACGCTCAGTATTGGAAATGCAAGGAGAAGTGGTGGAACGTGCGGAACCACATATTGGATCACTCCAGTTCGGAACGAGAAGCTTACCGAGTAGGCTTGATGCTGCCGCTCTGCGCCCCACTCTAACCCATTCCGTAGCGCTTAACGAGATAAGACTACTCTACTGTACAACACTGAAAGAGGGGACAGAAGGGAAAAGGTTGTGAAGGTGGCCTCGTTATCCACACGCTATACCCGGGTACGAGTGTTGGCGGGTCCTGGAGTGCCTGTCAAGGGCGGAACAACAAATACCCCGGGGTGATCATCACCACCTGCTGCACCTAACCAATCGGAAGTGGAACGAGGCTCCCGAAACCAGCTGTATCATTCCACGAAAGGGTAGGGTTGGATTCCGCAGGCGATAAACAGAGTGGAGGGACGACAACAACACAAGAATAGGCTTTTTAGGGTAGGATGGAACTACTGGATTCAGAGACCTTATGGCGAACACGAAAGAATAAGGCGAAGCTTGGTAGCGCCGCGGGGGAGCATCAATCAAGGAAGGACTTCGGAAAGAAAGTACGGGTCATTTGACGGCAAAGGCAGGAATTCTGAAATCAGATGTGTAAGAAAAGAGGATATTGAGTCAGAATTCTCTCTTTTCGGACTGTCGGTTTAGCAAAGAGCTTGGCCAACAAGCGCATTCGCTTCAGTCGAGCAGTCTCCTTTGCGTTTCGAGAAGTTCTTGATTTACCATTATTATGAATGGCGTGAGCCGCATGCGGGGATACCCGCACGTACGGTTCGGAGGGGGGCCATACCGCCCACCCGACTAGAGGGACTGAGAAATTAATAGAGTACAAAACATTTCTTCAAGCTTTACCTTATTCTGATCGTTCAGAGGGCGATCGCGGAGTCACTGAATGAAGGCCGTGTCTGTACGGGACTCGTTAGAGAGGTGCTCTCCTAGCAGGGGAAGAGATGACTAAGTGACATATGGAAGATGGCGACGACAACAGCATGTCAACAGAACGACCAGCAGCGTAGAGAGTGGCAGTCAAACGGCGTGAATGCACTACTCATAGGGAAGGATCGGCCGGACTAGGGTTTTCTTCCAGCACAAAAGTGTATCGGAGATCTAAAGCGAGTGAAGGAGAAGTCGATCTATGGCGACGCATCACTGCACCACTAAGAGACGCATTCGGTGGAACCGGTGAACTACACTTTTCATCGAAGATGTGTGGGACAGAGGGCTCGTGGTACCATTCTGCTAGTGGAGTGAGCACCGGATAGGAACGCAAGGACAGTGTTCGGGAAGGAGGTCACATATGGAGAGTACACATACATATGGGAAGCATATGGAGAGTACACATGGAGAATTTGGTGGGTCGTCCCAAGGGGCCGGGCGTAAAAGACGAAGCTGCAAGGCGGAACGCCGACTACGTGCTCTTCTTTCTTTCGGTTTCATGGTTAGACTGGCTCCCATCTTGTATGAGGGCAAGAGCCACCTTTGTGAGAGACCTCTTTTCAGAGAGTAATGAAAAGTACAATACAGAACAGAGGTAGAGCGGGCACGATACGGGTTACCGGGCTTCCAAAGGCGACCCGACCTGCTCTGCTGTGTTACGCGTTATGCTTCTGCCATTTATAATGATACCATAAGGTAACTCAAGTGGGAGAGCCGTGTTATGGACACCCTTATTGCACGGTTCAGAGAGCACTAAGCAGTGTGATTCAAGTGAACTTGTAAGAATAGAGTTCTGCGTTCCGTGACCCTATCTATGTTTCTACGATGGCCCAAGAACACGCTCATTCTTCAGCCGTAGAGATACTCTTGAATTGCGAGGTACCCTTACGAGCTCAATATATACGAGTGTTATTCCGCGAAATTACTAGAATTTCAAATCATTCACTTTCTTTAACAACTCATGCAATGGATGTGGGAGCATCAACTCCGTTCCTTTGGGCGTTTGAGGAGCGGGAGAAATTGTTGGAATTCTATGAAAGAGTATCGGGAGCCAGGATGCATGCCAGTTTCATACGACCGGGTGGAGTGGCACAAGATCTTCCTATTGGCTTATGTCGAGATATTGATTCCTTTACAACACAATTTGCGTCTCGTATCGACGAATTAGAAGAGATGTCAACCGGCAACCGTATCTGGAAACAACGATTAGTGGATATTGGTACTGTCACTGCACTGAAAGCCAAGGATTGGGGATTCAGTGGTGTCATGTTAAGAGGTCGTGCGACATGAAGACAGAGATAAAAGCATTCTGGGGGGAAGTGCCCTACAGGCAACAACGGTTCTGCCTGACCCGACTTATCTAGCAGATTCTGTCCAAAGAGACTTGGCTTGAAGCCTGGAGCGATTACGTGATAGTCGCATAACGGGTGAGCGGAGGGGGGACAGCGTACGAAAGCGAATGTGTGTAAGCCCAGTCAAACATGTACTAGAGAGGATCCATCCAGGGTGTTACTAGGACCGTGAACGGATTCGCCTCTGGCCTCTTGGCACGTCGGAACCGATAGAGTGATCACCGGGGTGGAGCACGGTCCGCCTAAATCGGCATAGGAGGTGCGATTGATGGAACATGGTAAGCCTATCTCTAAGAGCAGTTCAGCGGCGGGAACAGAGATTCGGGTAGAGGAAGCCTCAGAAACCCAGGTAACCGGAAACGAGGTGGGGGCGGAATGGGGTTTTGGAATCCGCTCTTTCAGCTCGCCTTCTTGAAAGTGAAAGTGAAACCTACACTACCTATAGTACAGAAATACCCTTTGAGAGCTGCCCCTCTGTCCCGTAATAGAATCGATTTAGGAGCGGGCCCCAGAACGATAGCGGATTCGGTGGAGGCACGAACGCCCGGAATACGACTCAATGGAAGCCTCAAACCCGGATTCAGGTAAAGTGTACTACTTTTATCTTCTGTATGGGGCAGAATGGGACGGAAGTGGTCCGCCGGAATGCTCGTTGTGCGTGTAAACCGGTACTGAAATGGGCAGAACAGAACTCTCGGTTGGAATAGGGGAAATAGAATGGAGCCGTATGATGGGCAACTATCAAGTACAGTTTGTTGGGGGGGGGGGAGCCAAAAGAGAGGGAAACCCACTAACTTGGCCCGGTACAAAGTGAAAACAATCCGTGCCGGCCCATCCAATCCAGGGGTATGCTGGGATTTGCGAAGAGCAGCACCTTACGATGTTCATGACAAATCGGATCCTGACGTACCTTTAGGTACAAGAGGAGATCGCTATGATCGTTACTGTATCCGTATAGAAGAGATGCGACAAAGTGTTCGGATCCTAGTGCAATGTCCGAATCAAATGCCACTTGGAATGATCCAAGCCTCTGATCGTAAGCGATTTCCTCCAGCACGATGTGGAATGAAACTCTCCATGGAATCGTGCGCCGTTTGAAACGTGTAGCAAAGCCGTTCTTAACCGAGACTCTGGTGAAGCTCCGTCTCGGAACCTTTTGTGTTGGAGTAAGCATCCCGAGTTGCGTATCTCTTTGGGCGTTGAGAAGCATCGAGAACCCCAATCTCTTCCGTTTCTTTGAGTACCTGGATAGAACGCTTCGCTTCCGGTGTCTGACAACACTATCTATATCACAGAAGAGAGCAACCGGAAACAGAATGGGGAAGCTATACAGTGGCTTGATGAGGATAACAAAGCTGACACGCCGGAGTTGGCTGCTGGCACAAAAGGGTTGCGGTAGCGTTCGTGGTGGTGCTTCTGGATTCCAATGTACTGCGTCCAAGATCAGAACGAGCATTCCGGCGGACCACTTCCGTCCCATTCTGTTTGTGAGCTCGCAGTCATCTTTTCCAATTGAAGAGCGATCGCTTCGGGTCGAAGCACTAATAGCACCTGTAAGGGAAACGGCGGCATAGGAAACTCGGGACCCCCCCAACACACCGTTTACGTGTAACATGGAATCGTGCGAGCGCACCTGACCTGTGCATAGAATGTCGATCGAGTCTAATAGCTCTCTTTGGAAACCGGACTTTCTGTTAGTGAGGTTGGGTTGCTGGTTTCGGGATCCTCGTTAGGCTGCTGGACCAACCTGCCAAGAGAGGGTAGTCTTTAAAGACAGCGATGGATAGAACGCTTCGCGATTACCTTATGGAAATGGCAGAAGCATTGTAACAACAAGCACAACCAGTAACACGGCACTGTATCGAGCGGCGGGCCACAAGTGTCTCATAGCTCCCACCTCTTATCGGAAAGAGCGAAGCACCCTAAAAAAGCCTATTCTTGTGTTGTTGTCGTCCCTCCACTCTGTTTATCGCCTGCGGAAGCCCTATTCCTAACGTCCCTATTTCTAGCTGCTAGCGTTACGGGAAATTGCTGGATTCTTCAAGTGCGCCCACGGTCCGAAAGTGCTATTGTAGAGTACACAGTGCCCCGAGCCCCAAAAAGAGTTGTGCTTCCATTGCAGCTTTCAGTGCCGTCCGGTATTCCAAAGAGAGCTATTAGACTCGATGTCGAACTACCAACATCATATACGCTCCTTTAATTAATTAATCTGGCGGAAACAACAAGCAAACCAACATCACCACTGACACGCCGAACGGAAATTGGTGTATCACTTAGCAAGCCAGCCGAGCAGCCATTTTCCAAGAGCTATACCCTCTCAATTCCGAAAAGAGAGAACTTCACACTCACTGGAATGCGGTTTTGTAATTGCTATCGAATCTAGAGATAGAAAGCCCTATGATGGGAAACTATCACGTGTGGTCTGGAGAGGGGACCTGTGATTCTAGTAGTATAGAATTAGAGATGGGAGCAGATGCAACACTTCTATAGTAGCCGCCGGCCTAACGAATGGATCTACTCTACCTCAATTCACCATTTCGAACCGTATACAGAAGGTTTTTCCGTACCCGCTCCTTCTACCTATACCGCAGTGGAAGCACCTAAAGGAGAATTTGGTGTCTATCTTGTCAGTAATGGAAGCAATCGTCCCTACCGTCGTAAAATAAGAGCACCTGGGTCTGCCCATTTACAAGGACTCGATTCTATGTCCAAACATCACATGCTGCCAGATGTGGTAACCCTAATAGGTACTCAAGATATTGTGTCTGGAGAGGTGGATAGATAACCGTCGCTCAGGACCCTGCTTTTGTCGAGCCAAAAAGGTTTCATTGGAAGTTGGAAGAAAGACTTTCTCTTTGAATTCGGAAACTCTCTTGAAGAAGAAAGCATTGCCGCCCTATTATTTGTAATAAAACCTAGCGGGCGGGAAACTCTCTTAGGGTTCTTACACGGAAGTTTCTATCTCTTAAGAGAACCACTCAACTCTCTTGTCTAACAGAATACATAGCACATTGAGTTGGCTGCCGAGCTCTGTTTCCAATATACATAATAGATTTCCAATGGGTGAGAAGACCGTAGGTATACTTCACGAGGTAGTCAAGGAGAATCGCTGAGTAGAGTGTACTGGGCTACGGAGCTCATGCTCTTTTCTCCGAACACGGGTGCGCTTACGGGGGGGTGGTTCTCTCTTCTCGTAATGTCTGTCTCTTCTGGAACAAGTAGAGCTCTTCTATGGGAAACATGCCACTGAAAGAGTTGCTTTTCAAGCATTAGAGATTCGGGTTGCTATGCTGTATCGTTGGAGTTGGAACCCTAGTTGGGCGGCCGTAACTGCTGGGTCTATCACTGTTGTTGGGGAGATCAATGAGGCGATAAACAGAGTGGAGGTACGAGCATCCGAAAGTGGAGCTGTCCGGAGGGAGCTAACGAGGGCACTCTTTCGTAACGCTCTAACAAGGCATTTCACAGAGTACGTCGGCAGACCCGAAGGAAGAGGGTAATAACACTGTCGGTTCTTTAGGGTACCCAGCAGCCAGTCCCATGTGGTGCTCGCCCGTGCTTCAAAGTCTTTAAGAAAGTTTCTCTTAGAGTTTAGACTTGTTGGATATACGATGTTATCTGGATCTGGGTGTTCCGTAAACCGGGTGTTCTACATGCTGCTTTTCTCTTACACATCTCTAAAGTTTCTAGCATTTCTCTCTGCTGGGTGGATTCTCTCCGCTTAGAGCTCCCCCGGCTCCGCGTACATATCACTCTCGTAACGCTAATAAGAAAGTCCGAGACCTATAGAAGAGAACTGGTTGCTTTGCTTTCAGAACTCTACCAATTTCCATGTTGCACTACGTTACTTACGGATGTATGCATGCAGTCCGGGAACACTTTTGGGTGAACACCCATCCGAACAAGTAGGGTCAAGAGTTCCGCATGTAGGCCGGCCGACATCCAGTATACACACTGCTTAGTGCTCTCCGAACCCAGCAAGACAGTCTCCCATCACACGGCTCACCAACAAATAGACTTGATTCTCTTCTTCTTCCGGCCGGAGAGAGACATTTCACAGGAGTGTTTCCAGCAACATACGCGAGATATGGGTGGGCGGGCAATGGATGCTGTAGTAGAGTACCCAGCCTTCGGATCTACACTCTCTTCGGAGCACAATGTATCCCGTGGGTCTGTTAATTCCCGGCATTTTCTCAAGTAGAGCGTTTCTGTCTTGCGTGCAGCACACTCCAATCATAGCAGAGTGTCTCGGGTCGGGTAGAGAAAGGTCTTGTTCTTACTTTCTTGTAAAGACTTGGATGAAAAAGCAAAGCAACCGGATGGGATGTACCGTTCACGCCGGGGAAACGCAACGGGACAGAAAGAGCTATGCGAAATCAAGAGACAAGACACAGACACTTTAGTTACTAAGAGTTGAATACAAGTGCTTTCATTTCAACAGCATCCAGAAACCAGAATAGAGAGAGCAGATTTCTTCTGGGCTCCCCAAACCTGTCCTGTTCGGCGGTGCCTAATTCGGCTTTCTGAACCTTCTTCCAAAACCCCAAACTCAGAGTTTAGACACAGTAGAGAGTCTTATCGGTTGCTTACCTCCGCCGCGTACACTGTAGAGCCGAGGATGGTCAAAGCTCTCCGAACCGTGTGCGTTTTGGGTGGTTCGTGCTTTCAGTCGTCCCTGTGTAACGCTTTTACTTTCGGGGGGATATACGCCTAGAGCCTAGGACCGATTACCCGGACTCGAAAGACAGAGTGCCCCCCGGGTGACACAAAAGTGACTTTTCTTACACTTGAAGAGAGATTGGATTGGAATGGTTGGATTCCGACGGCATTCTACCATACCCATTTCCAACTTGAATTGCGAGGCGTACTCTGTCACTTGCTAGCTGCCTTTCAGTCTGTCAGTCAAGTATGCTAGCATCCCGTACGCTTTCAGTCTGTCTGCTAGCGGCTGCCAATCTTTCTTTAAGTCTGTCAAGTACGCTGCCATTCAGTCTTGTCCCGTTCTCCTATGTGAGAGTCTGAACAACCTAGCGAAAGCGCTATTGCTGCCGGACCGTAGCTCGGGTGCTGTGCAACGTCCATTAGGGTTGTTACACAATTCCATGTTGTAGACTCCTTCATCCACTGTTACTAGAGTTACAAAGAGCTCGGCCCACCCGAACGATTCACTTTCAACTCTCAATGAGACTCGAGAGACAGACAGAGATACTCAAGAGACAGAGAGTAATTCGGAGACTTTTGAGACACCCTAAGAGAGTTTCCGTCCAATAGAGAGTCGCGGCCCAATCTCGTTTCAATCTCTCCGCTGAAAGCCCATTTTAAGAACCGTACACTCAGTGCTTTTCGCTTTTAGATAGATATACTACGAGTCATCCGCCCCAGAATCCATTCCATCGCCGCGGCCATCTGGTTCACCGGTACTACCAAAAAGTCTATCGCTTACGTTACTCTTTTGTTATTCTCTGTTTTTCGAATACCTCGGTCGTGCTGCTGGTTTCCACTCTTTTGTTATCGAATCTCCTATGGGTGGTGCTTCCATAATCACTTTTAGTCCGTCTCATGGTAAAGGGCACGCGGCTTTCTATTTCTTCGATAAAAACAGACCGAACGCTCGAGTTATGGGCTCGTCCAACCCTTACGCATTCAAGCTCGTTCAACTTTACCTCGGAGACACGGTCGAAGTACCATGCAAGGTTGCCCGTACTCCTCTCTTTTCGGATATCGTAAAGATAGATACTCCACTTTATCCTTTTCGATACGAAGTAGAAAGCTCTTCCGTTTCGTGCTTCTATAGTTGGAGAGTCTGCACCTAGTCGCTTAACAGGGGGTCGAGGTGCCCCCGCTCTTGCTCCCTCCTAGAAACTCTCCTCTACTGAAAAGGATCCAAAGGAGTACTCTGCCTCAACGAAACCAAAACACCCTATAAGGATGACTACTCCGTCCCTTCGAAAGCACACTCGAAAGAGATCTCATTTGTTTCCCCTTCTTTATTTGGTAGTTTGGACGGTCGCCCCTCCAACAATAAAAGGTATAAAAATGGAGACTTCTCTGCCATTTGGATCGGAGAATTTATGGATGAAATCGGGTTTTAAATTTCCAGACACCGAACGATTATACACCCAAAGAGAATACGCGGCGCCTAAAAGCATCCCAAGCGCGGAAAAGGTTGCTATTAAGCTATGTTTTTGGAAAGCTCCAACTAATATGAGAAATTCCCCGATAAAGCTGCTAGTACCAGGTGAACTCATATTGGCCAAAGTGGAAGATAAGAAAATGGTAGAGAGATTCGGCATGGTGCTAACTGAACCTCCGTAATATCTAACAAGTCGAGTCTTATGTCGGTCATATAGAACACCAACACATAAAAAAAGGGCAGAAGACACCAGTCCATGACTTGACATCGGTAGAATGCTACCTCCAATTCCCTGTATGGTGGAAAGAGCAAAAGAAGCCCCACGCACGGGGCGGGGTACGCCGATTCGCCCGAGAAGAACCGTACAAGAAAGCTCTGTCTCTCATACGGCTTTACAGCTCTGTATTCTGTTGGGTATGGAAGCTCTTTCCGAAAAGAGAGTTATGACCCGACTTCCGCTCTCTAACAGAGTGTATCCCCGGCAGTTGGTATCCCGGATACCACATCTCTTAGTGATTGAACCGGAACAACAGTACTCTTGATGCGGGACTACTCTACAGAAGAGATCGCACGGGTTCATGGAACCTAACACTGTCTTGTTGGATGGTTTCGGGTGTGTTCGGGGTCCCCAAATAAGAGACCTAAACGGAATCGAGTGTGTTGCTTGCTCTCGATGCGAGATTTCAACCACCATTGGGTACCGGAAAGGCCGATTCTCTGTCTGTCTGTAGTATGCGACGCAGTCCGAAAGCGACACTCGGGTATTGGTACGTTACAAGTTGTACTGTACCCCCGCTGCTATTGGGTTGGCCTGTCATCCAGCAATCACAGAACCCATGAGAGCTGCCCTGCGGCGTGGTGGCAGGACCTATTGGATGTCTCGGGTTACGTATACATAGGCCGATTCTCTTTCAGTGGATATGGTCCGCTCTCCGGTCCCTATTTGGGTGGTGTGGTAGTACGGGCCCTCTGACTTCAAGCGATGTGCTGCTTGCTCCCGCGACGCGAATGATTGGAGTGTGCTGCACGCTCTCGGTACTCTTGGGTTGTGCGCATCTAATACTGACTGACAGACAGACTGAAAGGTGTTATGCGAGTCTATTACAGGTTCTTACAGAATACCAGACAGCCCGTGAGCGACTCTTTTGGGTCTCCGAAGAGTGAAACACCGAATAGGCATGGAGTGTGCTTCGGAAGATTCAGAGGTCGGGTTACGCTCACTAACAGTGTAGCTTTGGACACAACATGCAATGTGTCTGCTGCCTCAACCACCTTCGACGTTGGCCTCGGGTAGAGCACTATAGAATGGAGAGGTCACCGAACCACTACTATAAGACAGAGAAAGCTGCGGTACGTGACGCATCCAGTATCGAGGGTACGGAGATGGGCCACAAGCTCACCTTCATGTCAAGCACTTATAATATAGATACGCAACACAAGTGAAAACGCGTAGTACGCGACAGAAACGCTTTGTTTCGAGTGTATCTCTCCCGTACCGCTTCATAGAAGTCTGCTCTTTTCCAATTCCATTGTCTCGCACGGGCTCTCGAACCTCGTATAGAAGTGATACCACTCCCGGGGATAGGTATACCTGTTACAAGCGGCTCTCTTGGCCGGCCCCGAAATGCAGTGAGAGCTCTTCCCCGATGGGTGGTCTTCATCCATTTGCACATCCGATTGACTCGTGGATTCTCCGATACACTTTCTTCGAGAGCATTCATGAGTGTTAACACGATAAGAATGTGCCCTAAGAAGCATGCTCGGAATTCGGTCAATGACATGGCGCCCACCACCTGAAAGACTCTGAGTATGGTTGGACACGGTATGTCTTAATTGGACCCAAAAGGGTCGTATTGTCCGTGTATGGGTTGGAGCGACTGTAGAGATGCGGTCGGGTATGGAAGCATGCTGCTCGGATGGAACTGCCCTTCTCGAAATGCCCAGTGATTCTCGAAAAACCAAACGCCCCAAACAGAGCACTTGAGTGTTACCTAATACAAGAGAGCTCTCTGTCGCATACGGGTTGTTGGGTTGCCTACTCACTTGGCTTCCCCAAACACTGTGCATCCGGAAGCACCCAAACAGTCGTATCCCGCACTAAGGTGCAATCCAATAGAGCCCGGGAAGCAAATAGCGGAGTGATGCCACCTAACACTTGTGCATACACAGGCAGCAAAAAAAGATACCCGAAGCGAGACTCTCTACTATACTATTATGTATTATGACTTCGGAATTCCACAAGAGATACGGTACAACTTCGAAACTCTATCGATGGCTGCCCACTCTACTAGTGTGATTGGTTTGACAGCCGCATTCTGCTCTCTTAAGATATAGATATATAGAAATAGAAAGAAGAGAGTTTCAACCGGACCGATTACCCGGACTCTAAAGACAATACAGAAGCAAGAGCTAACTCAATAGAGTCCCGAAGGAGAGATGCAGTGATACACTACTCTGTTTTGCTTGGGTTGGATTGCTGGGGGCGGAGAACCCAAAGTTGGAACTCTCTTAAGGCTGCTAAACTCTCTCGAATGCGAGGCAAGAATGACACCGAAGGGGATAGGAGAAACGCGGAGCACAATCAGAATACAGAACAGAAAAGCGCATAGCAACCCGAATCAGAATGTAACAGAGTTGTGCATCGAATGGCATAGATATACCTGAAAAAAAGAGGTGCTTATCGTTTAGTTATCTTTCCTCGGACAGAAAGCGTACGGTTTTAAGAATTGGGGCCGGTACGAGAGTATCTCTCCATTTCGGAATTGCAGACAGAGTAGTTGATCAAAGCTGCTTTGCCCATTCCCAACTCTGAAAAGAGGTCCTATTAAAGCATCCTGACCCAAAAGACTTTTTAGAAGCTCCTTTTTGCGCGATATTGTTACGAGACACCCAACGCAGAGAGCAACGCCATTTGTACTTTCAGAGTATCCGCCGGTCCTATTGTCTTTGAAAAGCAACTTGAGCCCGGAAAAGCAGACACAATTCAACTTTCTATCCTTATAGAAACAACGCGGAGAGTTCCAGGAGGAAAGGAGAGATTCACAATATTTTGTTCAACGGCACCAGAGATATAAAATCCACCGAACCACTCTTATCTCGTCTCGCTTCGCTCTAGTAGTATGGGTTTCCATCTTTTATCTTCCATAGGAGAACTACCAACAATAAATAGTGCACTCTCCGAGAGTCATGAGAGTTGAGAGCCGTATGCGGGGAAACGTGCAAGTACAGTTTGTTGGGCGTCGACCCAACCTTATGAGTATTCGGACTATAACAGTGGAGATGCACAATCAATCACTTTTGACAGTTATACGATTCCAGAAGAAGATCCAGAATTGGGTCAATCACGTTTATTAGAAGTGGACAATAGAGTTGTTGTACCAGCAACAACGAATATACGTGTTCTTGTAACATCTTCGGATGTACTTCATAGTTGGGCTGTACCTTCCTCAGGTGTCAAATGTGATGCTGTACCTGGTCGTTTAAATCAGACAAGTCTTTTGGTACAACGAGAAGGAGTTTACTATGGTCAGTGCAGTGAGATTCGTGGAACGAATCATGCCTTTATGCCTATCGTCGTCGAAGCAGTTCCTAGGACAGAGTATGGTTCTCGGGTAGCCAATAATTCCCCTCTCTCGTCGCTCCAAACGCCCCTTTTCGAAAGAGCCCTTCCTTGAAAGACACTTTCTTAGAGATAGGGTAGTCATCGATCGATTCCACACGGCGGAAAGACATGGTAGTAGCGTCGGCGAATTCCCCATGCTTGGCGAAGAGGCAGGTTTCCATAGGATAGAATAGAGCCTTGATTCGTATAAGAGAAATCGAGAGTAGAGTTAGGTAGGGCTTCCCCATTGGATAACTATCTCAGTGCAAAGAAGCTATAGCAGAAAGTGTAACCGCTTACTCGAGTTCGATACCCCGGTTGTTACACCCTGTGCGAATAGGGAACACTTCAATAAAACACAAGTATACAGAGTCGTTTCCACCCATACAGCACGCCAGAAGGTAGATAGGTCCGTTAGACCAACACAAGTGTCTCAAAAAAGAGGTCCGTAACTACACACAAGAAGCACCCGAGAGTACCGGTCACGCAGGAGGGGTAAAGCACTCTACTCTATTCGGAACCTCGAGAAACTCAAACACGGAGTAGTAGAAACAGCCGCTGCTAGCTCTCTTGGAAGCATGAAGTAGTCTCTAGAAACTCTCCTCTAAGAAAGTGTGTCTGACTATTTAGAGTAGTTGCAGCCCATACCTCTCTCGAAACAGAGAATCCGGTCGGCTGCGGGACAATCATCCCTATGTTACTTACCGGATGCTAAATCGATAGATAGAGTTGAGAGCCTCCTCAATCGGGGGGAAACAAACACTTTTGTAACAGCAGAGAATTCCGATCTGTCGTATCTCCAGCCCCGTTTCAAAGTAGTACAGTACACTTTTCCTCAAGCATTCTGCCGCTATCTCCTTTGGGTATGCTTGGCGTTTGGTCTTGTTAAGTTGTAAGTCTCCCAGTGCTTGCTTGCTTGCTTTGAATGGTTCGAATCCGGTGTCTTCTCCAGCAGCAGTATGCAGTATACGGTTTTTTGTATTAACTTCTTGCCTTTGGGTTTGGGTCCGGGACATCGAGTTGTTAGTAGCACAGAGAGCATCTCGACAACTACGGCACCCGTAACGAATCGAGTGTATCAAGTGGCACATTACATTCTCTTTCCGCTCTATACCTGGGCATGGCAGCACCTTATTCTGCTTTCAGGTAAAAGCTGTTGTTTCGGAACTATAGAATAGAAAAATCGTATACGAGATCCAACTCCCGGAATTTCTTGACTTATAGAGTTTTGGCCGCTGTCTTAACCGATATGGCAACCATGCGAAACGCGGACGACACAGGTTCTTCTCAACACAACTCTCCCAGACACTTCCGATAAACTTATTAAACACGTATACGGTTCGAAAGCCGCTCTTTATCCAACAAGCAGAGTAGAGAGTGCTGCTTTTAAGACAGTCTGTTTCCGGAATCGAGTGGCGCCGGGCGGGATCTATGCTCTCTGCTTTCGGCGGATACCCAAAGGCTCGGAATGCAACACTATTTCCAGAGTCTCTAGTCAGAATGAACTCAAGCGTTTTCCATCCAACTACAGCGAGTTCCGGTCCTATAGTGTGTACTCTCTCTTCTCTTATAGTGCCGAAATGGGTCCGCTGCCTCTCCTAAATGTAGTTGCCTTCACTCGATAAAATGCAATTGTCTTAAGAGATGTACGGGTTTCTGACTCTTCGCTGTCTACCCAAAGCTCTACGCGATTACTTGGGTACCCATTGCCTTATACTCTCTCTTTCTCTCTAGATTCGTTAAAAGAGCATGCATATCTATCTCTTCTCCGGACTCAACTGCTTCTGTCTTATAGGCGATACGGTACTCTGCTCTCCGAATGGCTCGTATTTCAAGATCCCAAGTCCCCGCCCCACAACCAAAAGCGGCTTGCTGGACCGTACCTTTCCGTGAGTAGAAGCGATTCGCAATCGATATGTATGGAAAAGACCTACTTCTTCGGCTCGAGTTTCGGAGCCAGCTCAACCAACAATAGACTACCGTTCGATTCGATAGACTCCCGGGGTACACTCTTGGTGGAGGGAGCTTCCCGTGTCTCTTCGAGCTTGTAGTAGAGCCTTGCTTACTCGACTTTTCCGGAATAGTAGTATACACAAGGTAGCACGGATACGCTCCGGCGCACTGCTTCTTCGCTCTTTATTCCGAGTCCCCCCCGCTGCAGAGTGGTCGATGTTCCAGAGAGTTGAGTAACAGCAAACAGGTGACCTACTAGTGCACTCTCTGTTTGGAGGATTCAACAAGCCACGTTTCTGTCAGGCCGATAGGTAATCCCGTGGTGAAGAGCATCATCCGAAGTAGAGCATATTCAGCTGAAAGATATGGATGCTTTGAATTCGGCACTACTATAAGAGAAGAGAGAGTCCCGCGGCATCGACGACAGCAGGTTTGAAAGTGTGCAACACACCCAAGGGAGCAAAACACAGTAGGTACGCTTCGGAAACACGGTAGAGGAGGGAGACTGTGCTAGGGTAACCAACACTGACCAACGAAAGTTGCTATCTCTTGTTGGGTCGTATACGCTCTCTTATGAAATACAGGCAGCCTAACAGACTTACAAGCAAACCTGAAAGTCATAGTGTACCCCGCTATACTCCGAGCACCCGATTCCAGCCTCGCAAGTCTAGCACTGCCTAGAGCTATCTATGAGTTACGGGAACCCGAGCTTTCGGACTAGGTGTTTCGGCCCGATTGGGTAGGCTCTGTATAGGTTTGGATACCCTTACTTGCGAGAGCTTCCAAGACAGGGTTGCATTCCGAGTCTTACGTGACCGTGCCCCCCGTATAGTGTTCGGATCCCCTAGCACAGTAGATACGGTACACCCAGTTTGGCTACATCGGATAGTAGCAGTCCCATCTGCCATCAGTGTTTCCAAGAGATACTCTACTCTGCCAGATGCCTTATCCTGCTTTTCCAATCATATCATACGGTGCGGTGCGTCTTTTAGGATGTGTTTCCAATGGTAGTGTCCAACACAAGAGGTCCAACCCCGGCTCTATCCGAACTAGATGCACAGTGAACCGCGTATCGTCTTTCGGAATGCAACACGCGATCATACAGTGTTCTAGCTGCCTCCGGAATTCGTAACACCACGCTCAAAAGAGACACCCTAGAATGCGCCTACTACCGATAGGCTCGATGGACGACCAACAACAAAGGATTACCTGTCGTTCCGAAAGCAAGTGTACAACAAAGGCATCGACGATAGGCGAACTGAAAGACTACATAATCGGAGTCTTTGCTTTTATGAAACGCTAAGCAAGGTGCCAGACCCGCCCATGGTGCGGCAGAAAGAGTCTAGTATAGACCACCCTAAGACCCAACTCCAACGGCAATGTAACGTGTTTCGACCCGACTACTTGCGAAAGGTAAAGCAGTTCTCGGAATCGGTTAGGCATCTGGTAGAGTATCTTTCATGGAGAGTGTCATAACGCACAGTCTTGAACTGGACTTTGGGACAGCAAGAGCGGTGAAAGCAGACTTTCCATTCCATAAGTAAGCAAGTCGCCACGCCGACCCAGTAGCCTCGAAAGTAAGGGTGTTGTCTCTTTATCAAGACTAGAGTCTATTTCATTCGGTGTTGCTGGAGTCTCCCCAGTAGCCTTTGCTCTCGAATGTGTTGGGTGTCCACATTCCATGGACGAGGTTGGAGACACAGTGAACGACTCGAGTACAGAATTCTCGGAAGAGAGCTGGTAGGTACACCAATGTACTTTTCGAAGCCTCTCTTATAGAGTAGATACCCTGGACTCCTCCGGCATTACGTGCATACCTGACATAGGGTGGGAACTCTCTATTGACTCTGAAAGAGACAGCGAACTCGCCTATTTCCCGAGTATCTCCACTATTAGTATGCTTTGGGGTGTCGACAGACCTCTCAAGTCCAGCTGTCAAGTCTAGCGCTCGGTCCCTAAGCCTTGCTTTACAGAGTGTCAGAGCCCAAACATTTGTACCAGCAAAAACGACTGGCCCCGGGTAGTCTCTATGTCGCAAGACGCAGTTTGGCTCGGTGCTGCTTTCAAGTGTGTCACACACTCTGCAGAAACACACATCTTGTTTGGGGAAGCTACGAATCCGGCATTACGGTGTCATTGTCCCCCGCCCCGACTGGACTCTTATTCCGAGTTTCATCCAGCTAGCTATAGTGTTTTGGAAACAGACACAGCTTCAAACAAAGAGTTCACTTCTACTCATATATATAAAGGAAGTGCATTTGTATACAATGGAGCTAGCACTTCCAGCAACCTATAAGACAGCAGCGCTCGCCCCAGCTCTTTCCATTGGGTTGTTCCGAACCCTAACGTAAACCACTATCGTCACGACTAGCGTCAAGTTAAGAGACGCAGCCCCGAAACACCATGCGTACGGGAATCGCGAAGCGAATGCGCATCTATCAAGTATCCTTCCAGTACAGAATCGATCAGGCCTACGGGTGGTTTCTCCTCGATTTCGTGTCTCCTTTATAGGACTTACGAAAGCATCGGGCCCGAACCTGTCTTCTCTAACTGGTGGAAAGCCAGACATGTCCATGCATAGGCGTACGCAATTCCATGGGGCTCTAACGAGTTGCTAGGGTTGCTAAAGTAGACATTGGGTTCCGTACCCTGTCACTTCCGCAATCTATACTACTAGCGTCTTTCTGCGCGTTATCGAAATGTGTATCGGGACCGGAAGGGTTGCTTTCAGTCTTGTCCCGTTCCTATTTCTTGAGTTGGTGTCACATCTCAGACTCGTATAAGAAAGTGCACCTAACGATTTAGGCGGACATGCAAGCATGCACATATTGGATGGCTACGCTACCTCTCTAGATCACTCGTAACTCGCGCTCCGAACAGCAAGAAGTGCTGGCCCCAACAAGCGGAAACAGTGCTTCATAGGAGAGCTCTCTTCTCAGGTATGCTAGACAGGTGTGTCAGAGATCTTCGTTAGATGCCCGGGGTACACAAGTCATGAAGAGCAATGAGAGACTTCGGAAAATGGATTGACCTTTCACGAACGCATATCTATCTCTATAGAACTCACACAGTGATCGAGATAGCCTATCTGTATGGTACTTCCGGATTTCCGAATACTGGTTTGGAGTGGCACCCGGTGGGCCTTGCAAAGTAGAGCTTTCCATATCCTTTCCGATCCTTTCCGATCCTCTATTTCAAGAATATCCGTCTGATCTCGGAAGCTCCCTGCTGGAAGTCCCTCGGATTCGATTCTGTTCCAGATAAGAAATATAGTAGTTTTTAGAAGAGCCGACATCGAGGTTACCGTATGTTAGAAGTGCTAGACTCTTATCCGTTGAGCGAGAGCCCTTCCACATCACTATGCGCCGGATGTCAGACGAGAGGTGGACCCTACGCCCGGCCCTTCGGAAACCTTTCTTGCACGCCTCCGTACCTCTTTACAATTCCAGATAACAGAGTGGTGTCTATGAGCCCGTAGGCCGCCGGACACATGGTTCGAATTCTAGCTTCCGTGTCCAAAGGCAGAGTCCATTACCATCTCTATAGCTACAAGATACCCAGCTCCGCGGAAACACACCTTCCGATCCTCTGACTTCGCATTCAACTACCCTCGTATAGACATAGAGACAGTGTGCTCGTTACGTAATCCCGCCCGGAACCTGACCGTTGTAACGCCTGTTGCTTCGCTCCCGTATTTTCCATCTTTATGAGTGCTAGTAAGTAGGTTTCCCTCTCTGGATCCGGTTAAGAAAGTAATCGATTCGAGAAGGCAGCAAAGAGTACCTTTCGAGAAGGCAGTCAGCAACCAGTGTATAAACAGTCGCTACCCGGGAGCTATGCTGGACTTCTTAGTGGTTCTTAAACCATATCAGCGTTACCACGGGGCTATTTGAGTTCTTTTAAGACCGTAGCGTATCTCTCCAGTGACAGAGTCTCGCGCCCAAAGCTCTTCTATACCAGTAAACGACAGGTACGTACCACCCAATGGAAGGTCTGTTGTCTCTCTGCTATGGTTAGGTGTCCCAGTAATAGCATATGCTCCGCCTGGTACTCTCTCTTTAATTGGCTTATAGCATTTTCGCATCCCCAGCCTCGCGCACCAAACATACCGGGAAAGTAGAGCTCTACCCTACGCCCGGCCCTTCGGAAACCTTTCTTGCACGCCTCCGTACCTCTTTACAACTTCCAGATAACAGAGTGGTACTACACACACATGTTGTCGTCCTCTTGCGGCCGTATCGTAACCCGAGTTCCTTGGGACACCACCTCTTTTGGGATTCGTGACTCAAGCCGACATTCCGCTTCCGCTTCGTACAAGATCTCTCCGGTGCTTCCCTTTAGTTGAGGGAGCTAGCGATAGAGTCATTTCTCCCTCATACGAGAGTGCTTGGACTGCTTGGAACATTACTGTTTGCTGGCATTGAAACATCATGCCGTTCGATTACGAAAACCCACCGTGCGGTTAAGCGTAGGTTATCCGGTTGCCCGAAATGCTTTGTTGACGCAACCTCGTAACTTGCCTTGCGGTTTCCGAGTCTAGTCTCTGTTTTGTTTACATCTCGAAAGTGCTGTTTCGCCTTCCGCTTTCTATAGTGTCCCCTTGGAAAAGAGTGGCAACACTACCCTTTTCGGTTCGGGTCCACCTCTCGTCTGACATCCGGTTCGGGTCCAGAGTGCTTCCCTCTCCTAGTATAGAAGGCTGGGTTCCACTCCCAAATGTGTGCCATCCACTCTATTCGGAACACTGGAGTCTCTCGCGTAATCGATTCTCTCCAGTACAGGTAACACCTGCAATAGATATCCGGTGCTTCACTCCGCATCGCCTAAAGCACTCTTCTCTCGGGATTTCATAGAGTATGTTTCTGCTTGGCATCAAATCTCTCTGGTTTCTCGGTAGGGTAGGTAGTACTGTTCCATTTTCCGAAAAGCCCCAACTCTGTAGGTCTGTCTCCGATCCCAAGAGTCTCTAGCAGCCAAACAGAGAGTTCCCCCCTAGCATAAGTTAACAAGAGTGTGTCTAACCTATGTACACGAAATTGAGTATTTGAAACCGCGAAAAGGCGCATATGCCACTTTGAGTCCCGACTGTTAGAGTGCTATAGAGTGTTCTCAGTCTCTATCAAGTATCCTTCCAGAGCCCGAATCGATGTCGGGTGTTTCAGACAACAAGTAAGCCGGCCGCTTAAAACGCAACATGCAGAGCTCGCGGAAGAAAAGCACTAGTGCTGGAGATCGGGTGTTTCATGTCTGTCTTAAGAGACGCCTGAAAGTATTGTCTCATAGTATTATGGCGCGGAAAGCGGGGACTGAGAATCGCTAGAACACCCATAGGGGAGAGTCGAGTGTACTCTTTTTTGAGAGCTCTTATACCGGTAGCGGAAATAGAGCATATAGAGCTGTACTCTCTGCTGGAGTTTTCCGGGGTTGCAGCATTGTCCCGCTACGCTCTTAGCTGTGTGTCTTCTGCGCGGAAAGGATATCACTTCTCCATTGTCGAATATGTATGTGTTGGTTTTGGAATTTATAGAGCTTCACTTCCGGCCCGCCCCCACCCAATCTTCACTAGCGATCGAGCCTATCGTGGGTACAAAGACTCTCTACACAGTTCCCCAGTACAGTACAGTACAGTAATACTCTAGAATACCTAACGCTTATATCTGAAAGTCCAAGCGTTTTATACTCTAGTTGTAAATGTCTTGAAGCAGATCTTGGATTAGAGACCTCTGTTGTTGCGTAACCCATTGTAGAGTTGATAGGCTGCATGAGCGGAATGCACTATTGAGAGTGGATGCCGGAGCCGGAGAGAGTATAACAACCCTTCCTTCTCTGCTAGCAATGTCAGCTTCTTTACAGATTCCAAACATTCCAGTTTTATATGAATTACGTCTCGGTCCGTGAACTTTCCTTTCAGATAGAAGTTCCACTTTTGAGTGATCTTCCTTACCAAAGTGAAATACCGCTAGAGAGACCCCCTCCCCTACATGCTCGGCGTCCAACACAAGCAAGAGAGCACACTCCGATTCGGTAGTAAAGGTTTCACAATACACGCGACAGGCACCCGGACTCGGACTGAAAGTAATATCGGGTCCCATGCACGAGAGCTTGTAGCACTTACCCATGAGAAATGGATAGGCCTTGCTTTTGACATTTCAGAATCCGATACGTGTATAAAAAGTAATACAATTCCCGAACGCTATTCATATAAAACTGGAAGGATCTGCTTTCAACACATAAAAGAAGAGAGCTTTACGAGAGTACTACTAATTCATAATTAGACAGCGTGTTTTGGGTATTCCGGGAAAAGAAAGACTTCTATGTTACCGAGAGTGGATCGGTCCAACACTGAGGTGAGTAGTTTCGGCGGGATCTCTTTTTGACTTATAAGCTCGTTCCATTCCTATTCGACGCTCTGCATTCTATGTTACCGAGAGTATTCCGCGTTCGGCCCGAGGAAGAACCCTATATCTTTTTCTCGAGCCTTGCATCTCTCTGACTCTAAAGAGTGTTTTATGTTCTTACCGTTTCCAAAACAGATCGCTTTTCAATTGCCTGGATGTTAGCACCCCTTGTGTTGTTGTCGTCCACCCACGGTTTGATCCCCTGTAACTATAAGAGGCTACCGGCAGAATCCGTACAGGGAATATCGGTTGTGTTTCGAGACACTCATAGGGGAGAACCTCTTGTTGGATCTTCTTTTTCAAGAGAGCACATGACCACGTAACAAACCTTTTTCAAATAGAGAGCTAGTCCCGGAGGTCCCGGTTCCCTCTGTTTCCGTCTATACCGTGCCTGCCCATTGTGCTGCTGGATAGATATCCCTTATCGAGTCGAGAGACTGGAAAGAACGGCTTCGGATCGGTCTGAAAGCAAAGGCACGAAAAACGCACCGTGCGTGTATAACTCTGGATGTTACATGTCTGATTGAAACCTGGAACCTACAGAATAACCAATCTTGTCGCTACGCTATGCGCATAACTCTGGGGGACGTCGAATGCGGGAGGTCGAAACAACACTATAAGAGAGCGGAGAAAAGAATAGAGCTACTAGGACGTAGAGAAGCGGAGGGGAATGCCGACGACAACAACACCTAGAAAACTCGAAGCATGGCCAATTCAAATCCGTTCCGAACAGCATGCGCGCAAATAGTCTTGGAAACTCTGTCTTTAAATGCACTGTCTTCTCGAACACCTAGTCCGAAAGCTCGTATAGATAAGGTTCCCCAATGTCTCCTAGTTTTAGTCGTCTATTGGCGGCGTGTCATATCATACAAAACAAGCTAGCAAAGAAGCTATAGCAGAATGGGGTGCCTTTGCTGCTGGCTTTTCTTAGATCACTCCAGTTTTCATAGTATTATATCGGTCGGCAGTGGTATCCATTTCATGTGTGCCTTCTCTGTTGTGTTGGAGAATACGCCTTTTAGAAAACGTCTCTTACACAATTAATCGTTTTCTTGTTGTGTGAAATCGTTGGGGTGGGGGCGGGATTAGACTTCGGAAAACCGGTATTGTGGAATCCGGCTCTTTACCACCCGTTATAACATTCCATAAGAGAATCCTCCCTTTTTCACAGTGTAGATGCATCCCTAATCCCTCGATTTTCGGTATAGATAGCATCGGTTTCGGGAGTTTTCAATCGTATAGTGTTTCTGGAGCTCCGCCCTTTCCAGATTCTTCAGCAGGCAAATAGTATCTCTTTCGAGTTGCTGTGTCGTTCGGGGGGAATACTCTCTTCTGCGCCAATACCCTCGGCTTGCTTTGGAAACAGAGCTCTCGGTGTTGCAATCTCGCGAGTGTATAGTGTTGCTCTCCTAGAAAATGCATCTATACGAGTCTAGTGTTTCATTAGAGATACCACTTTTCAGTTTAGCCTCTACGCAGTTACTCCCCTTTCGGATGCGAGAACACAGTCTTCACTCACTTCATCTTTCACGGATCAAAGGTATTGCTTTGAAAGTCGGTAGCGTTCTCCTTGGACTTCCGTTCCAAACACATCTACCTAAAGTATTCGAACTCTCCTATGCATCATGTTTCGCTGCACTCGATTTACTGCATCTCCACCTAGACTCGTTGTTATCTGGAAAACCTACTCCCTTTCCGGAACAACAGAATATTATTGGGATGGAATCGCTAAGAGCACTATGAAGCATGCGCCCCCGGAGGTTCGGTAGCAGCAGAAACAATGATACCAAAAGCGTACGCTTAAGTGTTAGAGGTGTAGACGTTTGCGTTCGTTCCTCTCTTACACTGTTTCCTTATTCGATCATGTAGAGCTGCTCGGCCCGATTCCGGACATGCTATTACGGTTCCGGTAACCTCATGAATAAAACTCTCACCTTCTTAGAGTCTGGTACCACTCTTTTTATCATCCAACAAAACCGATAGGGGGTAAACGGATATAGAATAGCTACATGGCCTAGTAGTCGCAGCGTAAGAAGGCCTATTCTCTCCGGCATCCACTTCCATATTCGGGAAGGCAAAGTAGAGCTCTACCCTACGCCCGGCCCTTCGGAATTGTATACTACTCTCCCCAAGCCCCGCGTTTACTCTTGTGTTTAAGAGCATCCTGTCTGTCAACTCTCTTATAAACGTTAACTCACCTATGAACTCTCCGCGCCTGACTCTCGTATTCCGTCCGGTTCGAAAAGGGTACTCTAGCAGCTCTAACAGAAATCCTCCGTATAAACTCTAGGGAATTGTGATATTACAGATATGTCCCATGCACAGAGCCTCTTCCCCGATATAACTGGGCAACCATGCATTGAACTCTGCTTTCTTAGGTACGTTTTTGGTAGTTAGAGGTCTATTGTTTGAACTAGCTCCGAGTCGGGACCCAATCCTTCTGAAAGTGTATCTGGGGTGGGGCTTCTTGTGTGTAAATAACTCCTTTCCGGTCCACTTATAATAGATTCTCTTCTTAAAAGTGTTGTGTAAAGTGCTGCTTTCACTCTCTGTAGGTCCGGGTAGCACTGTGTCGACTTAGAAACAAGGTAACAACGATCCGAAAAACGCTCTCTTCTTGTTGGAGTTCCGGGCATCCGTTAAGAAAGACAGATTTGGAAATACCTTATTAAAGCCTTTAATACTATAAGAGAAAAGCAGAGATCCGGACATACGATATTCTGTCAACATTGTCATCGCCAACAGCATCAGTGAAGCCCTTGATTTGGATAAATTGCCTGGGTTTCCAAGACCTATTTAGAAGCCGCCGCATGGAGCCGAGGGATATAATAACAAAACAGAACTACCCTTTGTCCATTTGTTTAGAGATGTGTCTAAACTTACAACTCTAGTTTCCCGGGCGGAGTGATGCAACCTCAGAAAGCTCCCGAATCGATTGGAGAGTCTACTCTCTTCTTAAAGAGCACCAGCAGCCAAGTTTGTGATACAGCAGCAACCGGGGGCCGGCCAGACTCTCTTGTTTAGACAGTGACATCTCTGTCAGTTTACAAAGTAAATGTACTCTACTCTAGGTGCGTTTTTCGAATTAAGGCGAAAGCCAAGACCTAGTTGCGCGGCGGACCTAACTGTTTCATTGCAGTCGGGAAGTGGGCGTACAGCTACAGCTACAGATACGCTCGCCATCCATGGTGTCACCTTTTGCGACTCTCCAAGCACTCTCCATAACAAGACAGCACCGCGGTTACCAACACCTCTTACACAAGCATCCCAAACCCAACAGCAACTTCAATCGCTCTATCACATACACGTTCAACAGCTACGCCCAGAATACGTGATGCTCGGCTCACGGGGGACTACTTGCTTCCGAAAGACAACTGCCATGACTCTAACGCCTAAAGAGTATGACCTCCGGAGATGCTAATGCACTTTCCAGAACTAGACAGACAGAGTTCTGGCTGCACTCTTCTCTTCATGACCTAAAGGCCCGACTACTAGAGCATCTCTTCCAATCGTATTTCCGGACGACCTATGTGTTAGGCTGCTGGACTTGTGAATGAAAAGAGCTCGGGCATTTCGGGTTGGAAGTCATCCACGCAATGTTGCTAATCGAAATGGAGTGGAAGTCGACTGAAAGCATTGCCCATACGAGAGTGCCTCCATGCTAGTGCTGCCGATCTCCGATCAATAGAGATATCGAATAGCGTTTCTTTCAACCGGGGGAACTCTCTGGAACAAGCAAAGGCGTTTATGGAACTGTCTGCCGATCTGCCTGCGTACCGACTCAATGGTATGTATAGCGTGCTTCTGCACTTTCCACTAGATCTCCGGGGAGAGGGATTGGACTTTCGGTCTCTCTGATTCCAGGGATTGGGTGCATTAGAGTACTTGCTAGCAAGTAAATCGTATGTGTAGCGCAGCGGTAAGAGCTTGGCTTGGGCACCACACACCGACTACTCTAAGATGTGCATCGAAATGCCAACTAGAAAATGCGCTTTCTTCCGCTTCCGCTCTGTAGGCGCTCACTCACTGCTGGAAAGAATGACCATCCTCCCTCCCGAACACTCTCAGTTCTCCGGTTGCGCGAGCGGATGAGCGTCTTCTTTCTTATGTAATAGTAAGGGATCTCTGTTCTGATTGCGGCAAACTAGACTACACTAACCGCGCATGGAATTGATGTCGATTCATCTATACTTCCATGCATGGCAGAACTGGATGGCTTGGAGCTGTATGAGCGGTAGGTAACGTTCACGTACGGCTCCGTGAGAAGGGCACTCTTGTTGTACCTCACTCCCGTCTTCAATGGGGTCTGCTCTTTCTTTCTTGGGAGAGTATGCCAATATGATCTTAATGAGGCGCGGGGCTTAGCATCTGTATTTCGTTGGGAGCTCGGCGTTTGCTTTCCATTCCATAAACCCCTCCGGCCGACAGATCTAGTGGTAGGTGGTCCCGAAAGCTTTCGGGAATAGGGTAGCCGAGTGTTTCCGCACAGCAATGAACCGCGAACCCTAGACGCCCAAAAGAGATCGGGGGCTCTAGTAGTGGCACCTCAACAGTTCACGGAGACATGTACCGAATGCTCATACGGGACAGTTTACTCCCGGGGGGTAAGATACTGGTGTTCTCGGACGATAGGGGGTGCGGACACACCTGCGCGGATTACAGGTGACGGTTACAAGAATTGCGGGGAAGTGAACAGTACCCGAAAGCATTCTGGGATGGATGTAGACCCATCGGGCAGGGAGACTCATTCCGGTCCTGGGAGTATCTATCTCACTCTCAATACGGAGCGAAGCATTATTAGAGGCAGAAAGACACCACCGGTTGTTGGGCCGAACTCCATATCCGGGTCTTTAGTAATCGATTCAAAGACATAGTCAAAAAACGGTTTCCCCATTTCATTTTGTTATACAGAAGGCTCGAAGTTTAGACCGCTCACAGTAGTGCTTCCCCAAGAAAAGAGCATGAAAGAGGCGATCAGAATGGTACTCGATTCCATGTACGCCGAGTCTGATAGTCGAGGCAGCAACTCTCATAAGCTCAACGGATCAAAGAAGAGTGGGGCACCTCTTGCAGGTTTCTTGAATTCGACATCCGGAAGTGTAAGCAGCACTTCGACCGACATCGACTCATCCCAATCCTTAAAGAAGAGATCGACGATCCCAAGTTCTGTTACTTCATTCATAAAGTATTTTCCGCCGGAGGTGAGAAGGGCCCTGACTCCGTCCAACAAAGTGTACTCTCGGCCCAACCGTGGCACATCTACCTAAAGAAGCTCGATCAGGAGATAGGGATGCTCCGAAAGAAGTACGAAATTCCGATAGTTAAGAGAATAGGTGCTTTCGAGAAGCCAAAGCAAGAGAGCGGGCCGGCATCCTACGTATTGCCTGTATTGCCGTTTGCGTACACCCCAAACACTAGCAACCGAAGGGGGACTCTCAGACTCGCTAGTTGCCGGCTTGCCGTCACAAACACGCCATCTAGTTGCCTCCTTTGCGCCCGTAATGCCGGGTGTTCCCCGAAGGCTTTATACGGCGGTAGAGCACGCAGTAAGCAGAATTGGGCCATGAGATACCCTAAGCAGGCTGTTGAAAAGCACCGGAAAGAGCTGGGCTCGGCGAGACTTCTCCGGTCAGAGAAAGGCCAGTACCGTAGTACGCTTTCCCAACACACCTCTTCTGCCTTGGAAAGGATTTGTTACGCGCGATATGCCGACTGCTTACTACTGGGTTTCGTGGGTCCCGTAGAGCTGGCAATCCAAAAACGTATCGCCCACTTCCAACAATCCGGCCTGAACCTTGTAGGCTCTGAAGGCAGAAACACAATAGCTGCACGGAGTACGGTAGAATTCCCCGGTACGGTCATTCGTAAAGTCCCGACTAGGACTCCAATACCCTTCGTGAGAGAGCTGGAGAAGCGTCTACGGGTAAAGCACCGTATCCTTCAAACAGCTTTCCACCTACGCTCCGCCATCCAGTTTCGTTTAAAAACCTAGGTAGTCAGAGTCGCCCGAGTCAACCGTATGGGATGCTGAGCGGAGAGAGTCTGGACGTGCCACTATCTGGAAAAACCGTCCGAAGAACACCTGAGCTGGACCGTAAACCTCCGGAAGAGCTCCTCTCTTTTAGCAACCCATCGGACGTGCCACTTGCAGCGGGCATGAGTGTCCGGAAGTGCTTGTATAGGGGTTCGGGAGTTCAGTGGGACAGATCTCTCCGCATGGAATACAATACAGATAAAGATAGAGGCGCCTATCAAAAAGATACTCCGAAGGCTGCTGGAAAAAGGTATCATTAGCCGAAGAAGACCCTGGCCCATACACGTGGCAAGCTTTACGAACGTGAGCGACGGAGACATCGTGAATTGGTCCGCGGGCATAGCGATCCGGTTGCTTTCCTACTACAGGTGCCGCGACAACATTGTCCAAGTCCGCACGATTGTCGACCACCAGATCCGCTGGTCTGCCATATTCACCCTGGCCCACAAGCACAAATCCTCGGCGCGGAATATTCTTAAGAAGTTCTCCAAAGACTCAAATCTCTTAAATAAAGATGGTAAGACCCAAGCAGAGTTCCCCAACCGCATAGAGCTTGGGAAGCTCGGACCCAATAGGAGAGTGGCACTGTGCCAGTTGCGATGCAGGCCGGATAGAGTACTGAGTGTTTCGTAAGAGTCGCTCACGAGGGTAGTTCCAGAGCTAGACTAGGAAAGCTCTCTATTGGAAAGCTCTGCTTTTTCTACTGAGAGAGAGAGAGCATTGTGCCACCTAAGAGTGTATGGGACCCCGCGCCTCGTTCTCCTAGTAGTCGGGCGCTTTATTCACCATTTCGAGGACATCGACACAGTAAATCCTCTCATGTCTCTCATACCAACCTCTAGAAGAGTGTTACCTAGTAGCGGAGTGCTCTCTTCCAGGGTGTCTTCTTGAAGTGTGCTGCTTTCAAGTGTTTGGGTGCAGAACCAATCACGCTCGGCAAGTGCAATGCTGTACAGAAAGAGCGGGCGCTTACAAAGCCTGGCTTTGCTCTTTGACTTTAGAGTGGTTATTGAAGCAATGAGTCTTGTTGATTGCCTTTGCTTCCGGTATACACTTGTAAAAGACATGGAGCTCGCGTATCGGATCGGAATGGAATGACAAGTATTGGCCGGCCAGACTCTCTGCAGTGCTTGTGCCATCGTGTACGATTTCTGGAAAGTCTATAACATGGACTCCTCGAAGAGAGGTTTCTTAAGAGTCACTGTCTTTGCCTCTGCCGCTTGGGTGTCGTGGGCGTACGCTGGCTCCAAGTTGTAGTCGTATAGGACAGCTAGACTCTCTGGCTCAAGTGACTGAAAGCATAGAATGACTTTTGGAGATCTGAAAGGTGTTAGGCGAGTCGAGATCGGATGTCCTTGAAGATAGAGTCTATAGCGTAGCGAGATGTGCCCGAGGGTTACAGGTCTCATGCGTCTTTCTCTCTCGGTATACAGTTCGAAGCACGATTTGTTTGGTGCCAGAGGGCTTGCTTTTTCGAGACACAGAACGATGGGAAGGTATTGTCAGATATCTGTATGGGACCCGCGGAGACACTCTCTTCAACCTGGAATGCGTTCGAGTCCGCTCACTTGTAGTTAGGTCCACAGATGTGCCGTAGAACTGCCTATACGCGATGACATTGTGGCAAGGTTACAGAGCCGATCTCGACTCGCCTAACACCTTTTCGAAACAGGTAGCTGGATGAACTGTTACCTACCTGGTGCGTATCGCAACAGCCGACCAACAGCTCTTTCTTAAGCATTCAGAATAGCCTGTTTTGGAAGAAGAGGTTTTGACAAGCAACCTCTGTGCGCGGTGCATGCATGGTTCCGCTACAGTGGGTATACTCTGGGTGCCGCTCTTATAGAGTCCGCATGTCTGTTGTTTGGCAGCCTATGCGCTAGATCAACTTCTAAACGGAAAGCTCGAAACGTAGTGGACGATGGCACGCATGGAATGGAATGGAATGGGAGATCGCCGCCTAATTGAAGCAAAACCGGAAGGACTTCTTGGACATGTCTGGACCAGAGTGCCCATCTCCGAACACCTTTCAGAGTGCTTCCCGGGAGTGTCCGCCGGTGCTGCTTATAAGACCACCCCGGCTCCGAATCCCGAAGTTCTAGGAAGAGGAAGGAGAGAGGTGCTTTTCTTCCGCGTGCAACTCGGCTCCGTTTCGATAGGAGAGTGTCTTAGAGGACTGTCACTGTAGTATTGGGTCACGTGGTTCGGTAGTATTGCTGATAGAATCGGGAGATGCCCAAGTGATAGTAGAGTGCTACTTGCTTCCCGGGAGTTAAAAGCACTGGGTGCACTGCTCAAAAGTCTCTTCACTTAAAGAAAACTCTCCGGCCGGAAAGAGAGCCCTTCCTTCGACAAACGCTATAGATGTGCACACACTGGAACCTGGCGGATTGTGTTGCTTACGGAAAAAGCACCGGAGACAGAATGGGCAGAAAGTACGATAGGGTAGTTTGCCATGCAATTCCAAACAGACGATTGATTCATTAGCACGCCTATAGGAGAGTGAATCATCTCTTATTGCGCCAACAAGCAACTCTGTAGGTCTGTCGATGCGGGAGTGCTTGAAGCATTCCGGGTTTCAATCTCTTTCGAAACAGACACTGCTTGGGAGATTGGATGTGCTATAGTCAAAGCAGCACAAGCAGAGGAGACTGTCCAGTGTTGGGTTGATACCTTCGGATGCCAAACGCGTATCCAGTCCAGGGTGTTTTGGTTAGAGTGCTGCCTGCTTACAACGACTCTCGAATAAGGTAGCTATTGCGCGGAGCTAGTTGCCTCTGTTTCGCAGTTGTTCACCTACAGAATTACAGAAATGACACACCTTACAATCCATAGACTCCAAAAAAGAGTATCTTCCAAAGCCTATGAGAGTTCCCGGGCTTCCCTGTCTTTATGGAGCCCTCCCGCCCGACATGCCTTCCGAGTCGTAAAGCGCATAGGCTGCCAATCCATACAGGTTCGAGACAGCCCATAAGATTGTTGGATCTGCTACCAGAGAAGCAAATCGCTCCGGAAGAGCACTCTAAGTTCTGTTTTGAGAGGTTTCTTTCGAGTACTCTCTTGTAATCTGGATGGAAACGCTATTGTATAGGCACTTTCGTTATGCGTTCTCCCTCGAGCTGGTGGGCTGGGCTGCTGTTGCTGTTAAACAGAATACAATAAAATCCGGTATTAGACGCTCTATCGCCTCCGGTTACTAGCGTCGTCTTGTAGTATACCATCGAAAGCTCCGGTTTTCTGTAAGCCGAAAGAGCAATACGAGAGCCGAAGCACCGAGTAGGCCCAGTCTCCCGGAAGCAAAGCTTTGATTGGTTCGATTGCTTCGAGAAAAAAGCTCTCCTTCCGAAGTGTACTAGAGCTTGGGCTTCTAATTTGGTACTAGTAGTGCTGCTATCAACTGTCCGGGTTGCTTGTGTTGGTGTTGAAGACATACCGATCCGATCACATTCGTGTTTGAGTTAGTGCTTTTTCAAGTGCTGCTTTCACTCTCTTAGTAGAGATCCAGTGCTAGTATGGGAGTTCAAGTGCTTCTTGGAAAGGTTCGGAGCCCAGTCATGGATACATAACAAAAGAGATGTCCCGGAGTCAGACAGCTTTCTTTGACACGACCAGTGTTGTATGGAACCCGCGAGATTTCATAAGAGAGTTGGGGCGGCATTGTACAGGCCGTAGGGGACAATCAACAAGCCAATCGAAATCAACACAGGTGAAAGAAGTGCTTTCAAGTCATAGGGGAACGTGGACCAACTAGCAATTCTGTATTTAGGGCAGGGTTTCGGATGGGTAGTCTCTTTTACTGGGTCTTCTGTTAGAAGGTTAAAGACAGAGTTTGGGTATTGTGTTCCGCAAGCGTATCTTTTCGAAGGCTCACCGAGACAAGGCCGTGTACTTTCTTACTTAAGGTTTCGGATGGGTAGTCTTTCTGCAGAGTATACAAGCGACCAGCAGCATGTAACCCCGACTTCCTAGAGTATGGGAGTTCAAGCAGCACTCTTCTCTCTGGTATCACTATGGAACTTGTAGCCGGGCGTGTAACCATGTTGTCTCCCGCCGCCTAGTGTACATTCCACATCTCTATGACTTCTTGCACGACGCACGGTATAGCTCGAAGCCCAAAAGACCTCATTCACCGGTCCAGGGTAGTTAAACAAGACTCGGGGTGTTTGCTGTCCTCTGTGTACCCGAAAGAGTCTGTTGCGGTAGTAAAGCAACTGTTTCTGCTCTTAAGACACTTTCCCAAGGCGAAAAGCAGGTAGTTGGTGTCTTCTGAGTCTGTTGGACACATCCAAGAATCGCTAGATGCATTGCTCCGAAACGACATCCACTTCTGGGGTTTCCGGCCTATGGTAGCTATTGGATTCCGCGATTGTTCTGGTTTCCCTAGCTAGCCAACTAAAGATCTAAGAAATGGAGAATACCTTCCAAGCAGTGTTTCTCAGAGTAGTCTATTCAACCCCCCCCCGATTGACGGCATCATGCCCCATAGGATGAATTGCCGTTTTACGGGAGATGTTTGGACCCAGTAAAAGAGTGCTTTTTCCGATACTGTAAGAAAGCACACCTAAAAGACTAGCATCTTCGACTCCCTAGACACAATAGAGAGTGGAAAGAGCATTGGGTCCGGGAGCATAGGCGTTTCTCTAGAGTTGCACATCTTAGAGATTCGGGGCAGCAGTTCTATAGTACCTATCAAGGAAATTACAGAAAAGGTACCGAAGGGAGACAGATCTGCTATCTGCGCAACATAGAGCTTTTGTAGCACTGCTATGTATCGGAAAGTGTACTCGCTGCTCTCTTAAGTGCTGGTTTCAATGCGCGAGCATCCAGAAAAGCGTCTAATACCGATCTCTTTCTGTTTCACACTGTACAAGAAAAAGGTGTCATTGTCCCCCGCCCCGACCCAAATGCGTTACTCTGTCCGGCAGTGGTATCCATTTCATGTGTGCCTTCTCTGTTGTATTGATTCGAAAGTTTCACTCAAAGTGGTTTGCTTAGTGTACTCTGAGTTAGCGATTTCCTATTTTAGTGCTAGCTCCATTGTCAGCCGGCCCGAACTTCTTGGATGTGTATTCTTAGTGTTTCTGTCTAGGGAGTCGAAGATGCTAGAGTCGTCTGTCTCGCCGAGTTGCCTCCATTCGTTGACGTGCACACACCCTCTTCCTGGAACACTAGTGAAATGCTTCCATTTACAGAGTTCTTACAGAGTTCTCATACACTCCCACTCCGTTTCCCGTACTCTCGAAAACACTTCTCTTATAAAGTGCTGCTCCCCCTCTCCCAGACAGATCCAAACACTCGTATCCCGCCAACTACCAACTACGAAAAGCACTTGGAATAGAGCCAAGCCTGCATCCAACAAAAGACTCTGAGCTGAGAAGGGTTTCAGCGAGCATCCAGAAAAGAGCGAGCATCCAGCACTTAAGAGAGCAGCGAGTACACCACCGGTAAAAGCGTTCGCGCAGTCATTGGAGTTTTCTGAGTCTATAAGGAGCAAGAACACCTAAAAGTGGAAGCTCGAAGTCGGACATTCATATCGTTTTCGAAAAGGCTGTCTGATTCTACATGCTGGCTGGCTTGCCTTCATTAAGATTTAAAACCTGTCGTATACTTCTATCAAGTAAATGTTCGGAACAGAGAACTTACACTCATACAACGCCGAATTCTCCGAAGATTGAGGCACCAGAAGAGATCTCTTAATAGCAAGATGTTTCCGAAAAGCCAGCAATACAGTTACATCCACTCACAAACGACACGAAAGTTTCCCCTTTTTCATGGGACAATTCCAAGGTCCATAGAGAAAAGCACCTCTCCCACTCTCCTTCAACAAGAAAAAAGAGCGGACGTTATGCTGGTTCGTCTCCATTTTCGTGAAACTATTCAAAAAGCAAGGCAGCCGATCAGTCATCGAAGGGTTTGTTTGAATCTTGGCAGAATGACGACTATGAAAGTGTCCAACGGGGATATCATATCATATGAGGCGAGCACCCGCGGCGGTACAGACAACATAAGGAGAGATTTCTATATAGAAAGATCCGTTAAAATAATAGGCAAAATCATGGATCACCCGGTACGCTTTTGGAGAAGAACAAAAAGAGAATGGTGCTGCCTACTCAAAACCAAGAGGGGGTGCTGCCTACTACACCGGTTATTACCACGGTTTCGTATCTCTATACTACAAGACACGGACACTCTAGGACCCGAAAAAGTATGCTTAGGCAGTGCCTTCGCGGAGCACAACAGATTGATTCGGAATGTGTATCAATGGAACCACTCTCTTTTCTTATTGAATCGGAAGAGAAGGCACGAGACAACTCGAACAATCCCTCTTGTGTACTACTCGAATGTTCAACAATCTTTTTCTAGTAATCGCTCCAAGCTTCCTTTTCTATACTATGCGAAGAGCAGCAAAAGGATCGAACTACCAACTCATTCTGCGGAGGTGAATCATAGAACACTAAAAGCGGTTGTGTCTTATGGACCTGAAAGAGCAACACACTTACTCGGCATTCCTGATCGGCAGTGAGAATACAGAGATAGATATGCGTAGTCGCTAATGGAGTGTTCGATTCGGGCCGGGAGAGTCGTAATCGATTCTTCGGAAAGCAGTGTTGGACTCGTAGAGTTGTCCGATTTCTGGGACACATTCTGTAAAGTAGACTTATGTACGCCGGAGGAAACACACAGGTACTACGGCATAGGACTTAAGAGAGACTGCTCCCGATAAATCCATGGAATATCTATCTTTAAGTAGAACGCTAACAGGTATAGTACTCTTCGGCGTGTAAACAGAGGCTTCCGTAAGTAACGTAGTGCTCCATACGGGGGGCAAAGAAAGCAGATTTCTCTCCACTCCAATGTTCAACAATCTTTTTTTAGCGGTTTCCCCAGAGATATTGCTCTTGAATGCTACCTTCTGTTTGCTCATTCATGGAGTTGTATTAAGTACCTGTAAGAAATATGATTATCCACCGTTAGTCTGTAATGTGGGTTGGCTTGGATTACTTAGTGTTTCGCGCCTAGGAGGGAAGCTACTCTTGGATGGAGCTCTTGCCACCCGGGAACGGAAGGTAGCAGCATGGGGGGACGTCTTCTTCCTCTATTACCGCAAGGCTAGAAAAGCGTACGAAGCTCTCACTCGAGGGCACATGAGTCCGAACGCTGCTTTGTTCGATGTGCGACAACACGACACGTAGTACCTGTGCTTTTGAGGCGTCGGTCGGTCCTAGACACGGTAAGAAAGGAGTTCACAAGTGCTAACCACCTAGGGATCACAACAAGGCACTCGTATATCTTATTAAGAGAAGAGGGAAATAGCACCATTCTGGCTGGGTGGGTTTGCCCGGGTGACAGATCCTGCCATATTGTGTACTCTCCCCTTGGAAACACTCTATACTATTGTAGAGCCGCCGAGCGTCTATCTATGGAAGCGGAAGCAGGGAGGAAAGGGCGGAAGTCGGAGGTTTGGGGGAAATGGAATTCACGAGAGGTTTATTAGGCTGGAGTGCTATTCGTTGGGGAATGCTCAGGTCCGGGCAAGAGAGAAGAGCTGTCCTTTCTCAAAAACAAGAGTAGACTACACGTTTGGAAAAGCACGAGAGTGGCAACCTATCCGGTGGTGTCTATCATGCATGAGATGGGAGCAAGCCGCTTTCCAACCAAGAGGGATTTTCGAAAGTTCAAGCATCCAAGAGTGTAGGAGCCACATGCTGGGAAACTGGCACGTGTGGTTCTGGCCGGGGCTTTCCCGAGGTATCTAATAACCTTGCTGCTTCTCGCCGCTGGCGCACCTCTCCTAACGATCTCCCATTTCTATTATCATATTTTTAGGAGGGACAATTTTACATATATGTGCCAAATCCTGCTGTTAAGTAGTACGGCTGGTACCATTTCTATGTGTTTCGATTCTTTCCCTAAAGAGAGGTGGGATGCGTTTGAATTCATTTTTTTTAATTTCACTTCCGACTAGCAGTATGCTATTTATGATCTCGGCTCATGATTCAATATCCATGTATTTAGCGATTGAGCCTCAAAGTTTATGTTTTTATGTGCTAGCAGCTTCAAAAAGAAAGTCTGAATTTTCCACGGAAGCCGGCTCAAAATATCTGATATTAGGTGCATTTCCCTCTGGAATCTTGTTGTTTGGGTACGACCGGACAACGACCGGATTCTCTGTTTCTTATTCTGTTACATAAATCGTATTATAGCTATTAGCAAGGGTATTTTATAGACCTCTCTTGAAGTGTGCTCTCTTGCTTGACAGACAGGACGTATAGATATCCAATATGGGTGGTAGTTCTACGCCCAGCGTCAAGCCAGCTCTTTAGGGAACCTGAGTCGGCGCTAACAGAGGAAAGTAGAGCAACCAACATAGGGTATTCCGAAGGTGTAACCTAGGCAACGATACTTGGGCCCGATCCGATATCTGTGTTTCGAAGAGTGAAAGCAGTTGGTTCACCAAACCCCTTCCCCGCTACAACATACAGTTCTCCAGGTCCGAAGGGATCCAGTGCCCACCGACTCCTCCCGGAATTTCGTTATCTATCGGAATGCCAGGAATTGCCGTGATACCAAACCGGTTATAGAGGCCCTCTTTAAAACTGAAAGAGCAGATGTTCACAGGGGCCAGAAAGGCTGGAACAGATACCTACGCGCTGGTACATCCGGATCAAAAGACTACTGTCGAATTCACAAGGCAAATCCAACTGTTATGTATTTGAGTGAGGTACTCTTTGCTGACTGCTAATTAAGGTACTCTTTGCTGCCTTCTCGAATCGATTACTTTCTGCGCCGGATCCAGAGACTCTTTGCTGCCTTAGCGAATCGATTACTTTCTGCGCCGGATCAAGAGAATTTAATGAAACAAATGTTTTTGTAACTCTGGGTGGAAAGGTGTCTTATGGAGAGTGGTTCTCTCTGGGCTACCTAAGGAAGACTGTTTAAGAAAGCGTTCGGGTAACGGCTCAACACACTACACTTCCGAACAAGACCTGGACTCTCCCGGTGGAACAACAGTGTTACAGTTTCTTTCGAACCACGTATACCTCTAGAGTAGGGTAGAGATATGAATACGGGTACAAAACTCTAGAGTACGGGAGCATCTTATGGTTGCATAACGCAAAGCAACGTGTGTTACCACCTTAAGGAGCCCAGCACGCGTCCTATTCCCGTCGTCCCGACCATGTTACAGTATTGATACACTCGACAACTTGTTGAGCCCGGAAAAGCAGAGAATTTCTTAAGAGTCACTTGCAGCCCGAACCCAATAAGCAACCCTACCATGTACTTGTGGAACAGCTTCGCTTCACTTCACTTCACTTCACTTATCAAGCTGCCAGCTGTTTTGGATTCCATTGTGTACCAGCCCGGAAAGCGCTCAAGAGAGTACACCACTTTCGATCTTCGGAAACATTCCAGTATCGGCCCGGCCAGAAAGGGAACAGATACCTACCTGCTGGAACAGAGTACAATCCAGTAACGCAGTCTAACAGCATTGCAAAGAGTCGGCATCGGTCGACAAAACCTCTATACCTGGAATCTCCAAGTACACGCACTCTGCTTTCTTTTCACGATTCACGGAGCCAAAGAAACAATGCAAGGATCTCTCGGTATACAGTTGTCGAAGCACAGCTCACCTGTTACTTCTCTCTTCTCTACAGATCCGTGCTCTGATTCAACTACTTAGATTCCAGCAGACTCAACTAATGATGCGTAGTGTAGTAGGGCACTTTTACTTTCGATAGAACAACAAGTCACGTAGGCATATCATCCAGGTAGGTTTGCCAACTTCCATTCTGTTTCGGCGCAGCAATTGGATTTGGACCCAGTGCTTTGCGTCTTACCTAATACGATTGGAACGGAAGCAACAGAACAGACAGGTACACTTTTGAAGAATACAACTGCAAAACGAGTCTGCCTGGAACTCTACAATAGAGAAGCGACTAGCGACTACCGAATGACTACATCCGCGCCCAACTCCACAGATTCTCTTAGCAATTCCGAAAGCAGTGTTCTGAGAGCAGCGTTCTAAAGCATTAGCTACGTCTCTCGAGTCCCAACCCAATTGCCTACGAAACAGATCTCGGTTACGCTCCGGAGCTTGTGTGGTCTCTCTAACACCCTTGGACTCTACAGATCGCTTCTCGCGCCAAATGTACTCTGCTTCATGTACTTGTGGAACAGCTTCGCTTCACATCCAAGTTTCAGACAGGGGCGTGCGTAACCCTTCAAAGTCAAACTCCCGGCACAGAATGCTACTGGACAGATCTCTTATTCCCGAGGATCTGCACGTAGAGCGTTTTCCGACACCTTCTTAAGAAAAGAGTGTACAGTACGGATTTCCAGCTCTTAATTGATGCTGTTAGACATTCTAAGGTGGCAAAGTCTCCTACGAAACGCACAATGCTAGCACTCCAAGCCAAGAAGCTTCCCTTCACGTGTTCCACTGTGGATAATAGAGACTCTCCTGTTCCGGAAATACGATAGATGGACTGCTGGTTGGCTCGATTCGCATACTCGGAAGAAAAGACTCGTAGCTCGGGTGCGTAAGCAGATAAGAAAACGCTCTAATAAGAGAAACCTATGTATGATTTGAATACGGTCATCCATGTCTAATAAGGAAACAGTGAAGGCAAGAGAGCTTTTCCCAGAGGGTATCACAGTACGTCGGCAGACACCATATAGGCCAAACCGTATTTCTCAACTCAATAGAAAACTCTGATTCCGGAACTCTTATCCGCAATGCGCTATCGGTAAAGACCTCGTTGACGCACGGGCACGGAGAGTCCAGGTCTTGGGCATTCATGTGTTAGACAGGGAATCGGTACGCTGCCGACTGTCATATCAGAGAGCATCTTGCGTGACATGGATCAACGCCCTCCGCGGTTTTATTGGATGATTGCTTTCGGACCGCTCTGAACACCCCGCTTCCATACATCTGCAACACCTGCTGTCGACTCCGGCTTTGTTGGAGATACCGATTGTCCTTCGGCCTGAAAACCAACTGAAAGTGGGCCCCAGACGTATAGAGTTTTCCGAGGAATGTCAAGTACAGAGACATCTTACCACCCTATAGGGGAGGGGAGGGATTCTTGGAGTTATAAGAATTCTGTTCCGGTCCGGGATTTCTTTCTCTTCTACAGTCGTGCTCTCACTTCATTCGATAGCTGTTGTTTACGGGTCCGAAGTGCCTTTCAAGAAACCTCGGGTGTAGCAACATGGCACATTCTGCATTCCGTAGTCGAGTTCCGTGTCCTTGGTACAGAGTACAGAAACTCTTGGAAAATGTCTGTACACAACTCTCTTCTCTTTATGCGCTCTACAATCGCGTCATTTCTGTGCCCTGTTAGCTGCTTCTTATGTTGCCGGGCACCGACAGCAGGTGGTTTGGCAAGCGTCAGGTACTGTGATCGGAAAGCAAGCACATCCGGGGCCGGCCAGTACACGCTATTTCTGTCTGAAAGAGAAACAATAGAGTACATGGCATAGAATACGCTTTTTTCAAGGTGATGGAAGAAGCGCTATGGGCGGGCAGTGTACTACTCGACTCTCTTTCAAGCACTCTATCCGTTGGCAACTCTAAAGGTTTGGACGGTACCTTACCTGTCTGAGACTCTAGAAGGAAGTGCCCAGGGACAATCCAATAGGCCGGAAGCTGTATCTTCCTACTGAAAGACTGAAAGCACACCGGAAGTAACACTGGGTCTGGAAAGGCCGATTCTCTTGTGACTCTCCATTCTGCTGTTGTGCCTGTAAGAGGTTACCCTTCGAGGTGCGGAAATCCAGCTGCTTGGCCCGCTACATGCCACTGGAAAGAGTCTCTTTGAACTCCCGGAAATAGTAGGTGTTCCATTTTCAGATGCTGTAAGAAAGCTCTGTCTCTCATACGGCTTTACAGCTCTGTATTCTGTTGGGTATGGAAGCTCTTTCCGATAAGAGAGTTATGACCCGACTTCCGCTCTCTAACAGAGTGTATCCCCGGCAGTTGGTATCCCGGATACCACATCTCTTAGTGATTGAACCGGAACAACAGTACTCTTGATGCGGGACTACTCTACAGAAGAGATCGCACGGGTTCATGGAACCTAACACTGTCTTGTTGGATGGTTTCGGGTGTGTTCGGGGTTCCCAAATAAGAGACCTAAACGGAATCGAGTGTGTTGCTTGCTCTCGATGCGAGATTTCAACCACCATTGGGTACCGGAAAGGCCGATTCTCTTTCAGCTGTAGTATGCGACGCAGTCCGAAAGCGACACTCGGGTATTGGTACGTTACAAGTTGTACTGTACCCCCGCTGCTATTGGGTTGGCCTGTCATCCAGCAATCACAGAACCCATGAGAGCTGCCCTGCGGCGTGGTGGCAGGACCTATTGGATGTCTCGGGTTACGTATACATAGGCCGATTCTCTTTCAGTGGATATGGTCCGCTCTCCGGTCCCTATTTGGGTGGTGTGGTAGTACGGGCCCTCTGACTTCAAGCGATGTGCTGCTTGCTCCCGCGACGCGAATGATTGGAGTGTGCTGCACGCTCTCGGTACTCTTGGGTTGTGCGCATCTAATACTGACTGAAAGACAGACTGAAAGGTGTTATGCGAGTCTATTACAGGTTCTTACAGAATACCAGACAGCCCGTGAGCGACTCTTTTGGGTCTCCGAAGAGTGAAACACCGAATAGGCATGGAGTGTGCTTCGGAAGATTCAGAGGTCGGGTTACGCTCACTAACAGTGTAGCTTTGGACACAACATGCAATGTGTCTGCTGCCTCAACCACCTTCGACGTTGGCCTCGGGTAGAGCACTATAGAATGGAGAGGTCACCGAACCACTACTATAAGACAGAGAAAGCTGCGGTACGTGACGCATCCAGTATCGAGGGTACGGAGATGGGCCACAAGCTCACCTTCATGTCAAGCACTTATAATAAAGATACGCAACACAAGTGAAAACGCGTAGTACGCGACAGAAACGCTTTGTTTCGAGTGTATCTCTCCCGTACCGCTTCATAGAAGTCTGCTCTTTTCCAATTCCATTGTCTCGCACGGGCTCTCGAACCTCGTATAGAAGTGATACCACTCCCGGGGATAGGTATACCTGTTACAAGCGGCTCTCTTGGCCGGCCCCGAAATGCAGTGAGAGCTCTTCCCCGATGGGTGGTCTTCATCCATTTGCACATCCGATTGACTCGTGGATTCTCCGATACACTTTCTTCGAGAGCATTCATGAGTGTTAACACGATAAGAATGTGCCCTAAGAAGCATGCTCGGAATTCGGTCAATGACATGGCGCCCACCACCTGAAAGACTCTGAGTATGGTTGGACACGGTATGTCTTAATTGGACCCAAAAGGGTCGTATTGTCCGTGTATGGGTTGGAGCGACTGTAGAGATGCGGTCGGGTATGGAAGCATGCTGCTCGGATGGAACTGCCCTTCTCGAAATGCCCAGTGATTCTCGAAAAACCAAACGCCCCAAACAGAGCACTTGAGTGTTACCTAATACAAGAGAGCTCTCTGTCGCATACGGGTTGTTGGGTTGCCTACTCACTTGGCTTCCCCAAACACTGTGCATCCGGAAGCACCCAAACAGTCGTATCCCGCACTAAGGTGCAATCCAATAGAGCCCGGGAAGCAAATAGCGGAGTGATGCCACCTAACACTTGTGCATACACAGGCAGCAAAAAAAGATACCCGAAGCGAGACTCTCTACTATACTATTATGTATTATGACTTCGGAATTCCACAAGAGATACGGTACAACTTCGAAACTCTATCGATGGCTGCCCACTCTACTAGTGTGATTGGTTTGACAGCCGCATTCTGCTCTCTTAAGATATAGATATATAGAAATAGAAAGAAGAGAGTTTCAACCGGACCGATTACCCGGACTCTAAAGACAATCTTGAATTCCGTACACGCTCCTGCAAGATGTAGTTGTTACCCTTTATGTTATGTGTCTGACAAAAAGGCCTCTATAAGAGAACCCAGATCTCCCGACACTACAAAGAGAGAAGGTTATGTATGCTGCCGCCCCCTTTATAGGCTCTGTTTTTCCGAGTGAGAGCGACCCAGTTGCTTGTAACCCCCTAAAGAAGAGACCCGTAGAAAACACAGTGTCTGGAAAGCGGGCTAGTACATGAGCCCTGTCCGACAACAACTCTCCATTCTGGTACCGGAAAAGCAACCACCTTCCACCCAAGACTTTTTAGAAGCTCTTCACTCGGTAAAACAGAGTTTTCTTATAGAGCTGCTAAGACAGAAGAGACAGACCCAGAATACCAGACAGCCCGTACACGACTCTTTTGGGAGAACCTTTTGTTCCACACAGAAAAAGAGACACAAGTCCACTACTGTATCATGTCCCTGCACCAATCCCAATATTCCAACACCAAGTAGCAGCCTTCCACCTCTCCATTCTGCTGTTGTGCGTGTAACCACGTTCCAACTATCTATGTAAAACACCATTCTTGAATTAGCAGCCTTAAGAGAGCTCTCTTCAAAACGGGGGGTTCCAACTAGAGTTACGTATTCCACAAGTGCTCGGTTGTTCCAAATGCACCACTTTTCGATATGCTTTATTGTATTTGTACCCCTAAGGCACCTCCTATCCTATACGTGATTGAGTGTGCTAGTCGCATTTCTTATCTCGTATTACGAAAACTTTTTATGCCCGGAACTGGAGAGGTTGTCCCGCCGCGGGGTTTAGATACGCTTTCTTGCTACTGTTAGAGAGAACGATACGCTGTAGCAGCACTGTTGTCATTCTCATGACTCTCGGAGAGTGCACTATTTATTGTTGGTAGTTCTCCTATGGAAGATCGGGCCGGAAAAGAGCTTGAAAGGTGGAACGCGTGTGCTCCTAACAGAAGATTCCTTGAAAAGCATTTTCGACGTGTTGTATGGCGGCGGTTTTCGATTACGCTCTAGAGACAACACATAGCGGTTTCGCAGTTCTAGAAAAGTACACTGTCTTGTAGAAGAGCTTGTATGAGAGCCAAAGAGATTGGAGTGGGCACACTTTCAGATAAGAGAGGAAACCCTAGGGATCCCCGCCGCATTTGACTCTATTGGCGTACGCGGATTTCGTACCAGCTCTTTCCCCGAGGGTAACAACTGTCCAAAACAGCATGTCTAACGTTACCAGCAAATCAGAGATCTTCTTTAAACTCAAGAGAGGTGAAAAGAGAGTTGTACAAACGAGTATCACGCCGATCTGCGTAGAGGTTGAAAGAGGTGTGCAGCACTTGTATTCAACTTGCTTCCGGGTGTTCAAGTATCCGAAAAGAGAGCTCTCCTGTAACCCTATGCCTGTAGAATCCCAGCGGGGCAGGGCAAGGTAGTCTCACGGACATCCCCCACTCCTAGGGTTTTTCAGTCTGACTACAATACAGAACAGATAGCAGGTTTCACAACTCGTACCGGATTTGGACATCGCTATTACCCGAAGGGGCCTCCTCGATGGAAAGGCGGATTACACGTTTGTCTAAAGAGACCTAAATGCAGAATTTAGAGAGCAAACTCAAGTACTCTCCTGTATGCTGGTAGCATCCCGTGTACAACTTACGTGCCGGACCGGAGCTGTGTCCACTCTTCTGGGGTTTCACCCTTTAGTGTTGAGGTAGGATCCCTACCCTAGGGTTTCTTGGGAACTGAGCGAGCCCTTCCAAAAGGTACTCCCGCGCTCCCAACACAAGAATAAGGGATATCTATCGTACCGACCGATTCGTCTTTATAAGAGCATCTCTTAGTGTAGTGGCAAAGACACCACCGGTTGTTGGGCCGAACTCCATATCCGGGTTACGCTCCGGGTCGCAAATCGTAGAGTGTACGGAAACTTTCAGTTGTAGTTGTGTTGTTAGAGTTTAGAGTTATCCCATAAAGAGTAAGTCTGTTCTTGTTTCATAATCATAAGTGCCCAAAACAGAGACTAGACTCGCCCACCCATGACATGTTTTCTGTTTCTTCTCTGAGTACATCCAAATAGCTCCTTATGGTTTCCTTTGGTCGTGCGTTTTCCCCTTCTGTTGTATTCGACTCCGCTTTCAGTCTGGAATTTGCTGTATTAATAACCACTTCCGCTTCACAACTCAAAGTAACCCGGCCGATATGGGTCGCTGTCGCTTGTTGTATCCTTGAAACTTGTGTCTCTAAACGGAACTGCTTTTAACCACCTAAGTAGAGCTTGCTTTGGATGTGGAACTCGACAACCTCTCGGTTTTGGAATGTGCTTTTCTCTACCCAGCAGCGGGCCCACCATAGAGTCATATCCCGGATTGCTATAGCAACAGATTCAACAACACAGAGAATTCGCAACTCACATACCCTTTCGAACACTCTTCACTCGGTAAAACAGAGTTTCTTTCAAACACTTCCAAAGCAACAGCAACTCCCGCACACGGCAGTCTAGTGTATCTATTGTCGATCCAACTCTACGTAGATTTCGGAATCGTCTCTTCGTAACGCACTTTTCACTCGGTAAAGAGGTCAACTCTCCCCTACTAGGACTCTGGAATGAGAGACTGTCTTTCGAGCTTCTATGCGTTCCCGGTATAGTCTGTTTGGTGCCGTTCCACTCCACTCTTATCATACGGTTTTTTGTATAGTTAGAGAAGGTTATGTATGCTGCCGCCCCCTTTCGTCGGACTCTTGAAGTGATATCCTTTCCGCGCAGAAGACACACAGCTCTTTCTTAAGCATGCTTGAAATCGAACCCATTCCGTAAGAAGAACACACCATTTGCCGCGGGGACAGCTCTTTTTCTTCTAGCAAGGACGGAAGCATCTCCCTTTCTCTTAGTCGGCCGAATACACTGTGAAACAAAG